>SKCR01035773.1:0-49554 GCA_019454045.1 Zanthoxylum bungeanum | reverse complement strand
TTCATGAATCAGACATAAATACGGCCCGGATTGGCTCTCTGAGCACCAACCCCAACAATTTCTCCCACTTGCTCTAGTGCCAATCCACGGTATCATATACACGTCTCAATGTGCATCGTATGCACATGGTCCTCAAAAGCTCACCCAGTATTTAAGAGGTAGGCAACAAAAACAAGTCCGCTATGACATATTGAGTTTGTCAAACAAACTCCATCATTTCCCATAGTCAGCATCATTCATATTTTGTAGAATATAGATTATACATTAATATGACTCTGATGCTACATCAGTATTGTGCTACAGCTACTGAGTTGTCCAAGTATTTAAGGATCAAAACCAAAATACTATGAAGACAACACAAACACAATAACAATTCAAAACTTCTATTTTATAAGGTCACTATGCAACTTCATAAGTCAATACTTTATAAGTTGCATTTAATTCCACTATAAAAGTAGAATCCTTCGTGACACTCCCACTGCATCTTTTCTGACTCTTTATGACGTAGACTGTCTAACGTCATAATTAGTCTAAAAACTAATATGACCCTAATGGTTGCAGATTATATTCTCCATGAATTAGAAACTCGTTCTTAATATCTCAAAGATCACAAAGAACGTGTTTCAAGATCCATCATATGGTCTATAGGATGTCAAAATAACTCGTAACAATTATGATTAAATCGACATCGATAATCGCACATAATAAAGTATTCATTATGTCATCATCAAATGATACATAATATTGTTTAGACATCTAATCAATATTTCTTTCGAAAAAGGAATCATCCTTTACGAAAGATGAATACTATGTATAAGACATACAATAACTGTCGAACAGTTATACTAACTGTCATACAGATAGCCTTGTTATGTCCTTTATTAGATCATATCTAATGTACGAATAATAGGAGTATCTCACAAGTATCTTGGTTTTATATCTTATATAAAACTTCATATCAAATATAACAGAGACTACTCCCACTGCTTTCACGGAGTAAAGAAGACTTAGGTAAATCTTTTACCTCACAAACATCTCATTATTACTATAATAATGACAATGTCGTTAAGATATATAACACTAGAAAGTAATATGTACGCTCCCACTAACCCTTTTATCACATATGTATTCTATATACTTTGACAAGATCAGACAATTTGACGATATCAAAAATATAGAACACATATTTCTGGAAGACTTATCCGAGTCTACAATAGGCTCTGTAAGCTAGCACACACTAAACTGCGATCTCAGCAGAACACAAACTCTAGGGCCATTTCAGAATGAACTCTTCAAATAAGGAAATCACAACTGATCTCTTATCTGAATAAGTCATCCAAAAACGCCACTTTGCATTCTTTAGCTAAAATATACAGTTTATTATCAACATTAACCAATATATATTTAATTGTTCAATTAGCGTGACTAGAGATAAGTTTTCTCAGAATCTACAATAGATTGCTGAGTATAACTTTTCTCACTGTCATACTGTAAAGGTCAAACCTTTAATAAGCTCATATTGCTTTCGCTGCGCAAACAATTAGCACATATCATGAACTAATTCATAATGAAAGCGTAATCAAGTTCAAAACTTGATTGTAGTAAGCTATGAACAATCTTAGATCTATGGTTCAATGGTGAACTTCCAGAATCGATATCAAATATCGCTTCCATTATAAGTTATAGGATAATTTTTCTTCAGTAAGAAAAAAATGGAACAATTAAGTATCAAATACTCGTGAATGATTCTGTTATCCTATTGGACTTGTACGGAAGATGTATAAGGGGTTTGTTTCATCTTATTAATTACGTAGTTCCATTAATAATTTATCATTCTTACATTTGACTTCAATAAGTCAAGTCTTTTCTACAATAGTTAACATCTGATGTTACACACCAAGTAATAAAACGATTTTATTACTTAAAATCGTAGGAAAGATATTCTATTAAATAGAATACAATATTCTATTAAACAGAATAAATGATAAACTTTACTTATACCTCCGAGGTGTAAGTAATTTCCATTATATAACTATTATATAAAAAGAATGATTGAAATCTGAAACTTTTCAAGATTCAAATTTTCTACCTATACATATCATATATGCAACTGTAGAAAATAATGGAACATTAATTAAAGAGATGAATTAGTGTTACTGGAGTATAACCCTAAGAGTATTGAAACTAATTCGGTAACATTCAATATCAAACGAATCAAATCATATAAGATTCAATTGCTCCCACTACTCAATTCCATCAAGATGGAATCGTGGAAGAATAATATTGAATATGAATCATATTCACTGAATAACCTTAGAACTAATTGCTTTAAATTCATACGTTTGATCGTATCAAAGATCTTTGAACAGTTCAAAGACATGTAATGAATTTTAAGGATCAAGTTTTCAAAATACTTTAGATTGAATATATTTGAACAAGTAAAAAATGTTCAATCTTCGTTTCATCAGAACAGATTGAAAGTTCTTGATACTTTCAAGACTTTCAATATGTGTTCCTTCAGAAACACGTAACTAAGTTATGACAATTCATCAACTAAGTTACGAAATAAAGAAAACTAGCTTAAGCAATTATTATTTATTAAACTACATACATCCAATGTATCAGTTAAATAAATTTGGTGGTCCAATGACAATCATTGGTTAAACGAGATCTTAATCACTTTCCTGAATACAATATTCATTAAATGGACAAGGATGTGTGGTGTGATCTAGTATCAAACCATCCTTTACCATACGGATTGAGCATCCAATACTTAAGTGATTAAATTCATAAAGCACCGTTCTAAATTATTTACTTTTACCGAATAATTTTTCTTAATGTTTATCTTACGTCAATGACACTACTAGTTATATTTAAAATATATAACAATTATTTATAAAGAACAAGTAACTATCCAATAGTCGCAAGTTCCGATATCAAATATCAAAACAATCGTTGACTAATATTTTAAATAACTAGACGAGAGATCTGGTATCCAATACCTATAGTTGTAGTATTGTGAAAATCGATATTTTCTATACATAACTATACACATCTCATTTCTTTAGCTTTACTATTTGCATTCAACTATTCACAACAATTGTAAATAACTGATTAGCAAATTGTGTCAGACACATTACCTGTAAAGGTAATTAAAGCTTAGAAACATCATTACTAGATAAACAAATACCTAATAGGACTTTCTAAATGCCAGTCAAGAATCTCGAGACATGAACTAATTCAAGTCAATTCTTACTGCATAAGAAACTATTGTCTCTAAAGTATTATATCCTAAAGGGGATATCTATCTAGATTATCTATCATGACTTAGAAACTAAGTCATTAACCTATCTTTATTTTTCAAGAAAATCGGAACAACAATTCCCGATGGTTTAGACTAATCTAATAATATCCTAGTCTTTTAGTATCTAGAACCTATTCTAGAATAACTGACCAAGAGTCTAGTCAGATAACATATCAAATATGTGTGCAGTAAATAAAAGTTTAATTTTATCTACTATAGAATAAGGAAACAAACAAGCGGCAATTTCCATAATAACATACACTGCCTAAGTTATGGAATATTTTAAACTTAGCAGTACCTCCCACTATTTTTACGTAATGCCGTAATCCCCAACGGAAAGACGAGAATTCAATAATTAAATCGAATTCCATAATGGAAGAGGACCCCATGAATATATTTCGACTCACAGCAGAGGCACAGTCTCACCGACGTATATTCACAGGTAGACAACTAATTGTCAATCACTCACTAGTGACTCCAAGGTTCCGGTCCTGGCCGTTTCTCGTTGTCGCTGCGAAGGCAGGCCCACAAGGAGACATACCAAGTTAAACTTGTCAATGATAAACTCAAGTTACTTGCGTAACCTGACAGCTAGGGCATGTTCAGGATTCCGCTTTCGCTTGAATTTATCTAGTATCTAATATACATTCGGTTAAATAAATTTCTATCAGCTACATCCTCACAGCAGAGGCACGGTCTCGGATGTAGTCAAGGAAAAGATATTTATAAACCGTATTGACAAGACGGACCAAGAAATAAGTATTCCAAATACTAGTTAATATAAAACCTTATTAAGCGAGAATATTCCATTAAGTGTCATACACCCTAAATCTAATCAAATTAGATTATAACATGCATGTATAAAGTCAAGAAAACATGATTAAACATTGAATAAAACAAGCTAATCATTTATGGAGGCTAGAATCAGACTCGCTCTAATACCATTTTGTAGGGGTTTTTAGGGGCAGAATCCGGTAACGCAGCGGAAGCGGCGGAAGATCGTATCTTCCGATTTCAAAACTTTTTCTCGGATTAATTAAATAAACATATTTATTTAATATTCTAATAATCAATTTATGAAAATAAATTCAATAAATCATATTTAAGTGAATTTACCGAATTGCCCTTACACTTGGTATTTTGTCCATTTTAGTCCGAAATTGATCTAATCATCAAAACGTAATAAAAGCACCAAATCCCCAAATTTCCAACTCTTGGCCGAATGCACCACCTTGGTGCCAAAGTGTGCATTTTGTCATTTCATGCATCAAAACACATCAAGATGTAATCCAATGAACATGAAACTTTATATGCATCATATAAACATCCAAATGCACAACATATATGAAAATCCCCAAATTTGGAATTGGTCATGAACCCTAATTTTTCAATTTCTTCAAATTGGACAAATTAGACCAAATTGTTTAACTCAATTACTTTAATCATGTTTCTTCCATCCAATCAAAGTCTCAACACAATGAAACAACTCAAGATAAAATCTAGGTCATCTAAGAGTGGGTCAAAAACTCTAGATTAGCAACAAGGTTTCCAAAACCATAAAAGAATACTTATAACTACACTAGTCACAAGCTTTTCCATTATACATGCTCTACACTTTCATCAAAACTTCCATCAACAAAAACACAAGGATTAAAGAAAGAAATAACCTAAGAACATCATATGTTAAAGCCTAGATCCTAAGGAACATTTTCCTCTCTAATAGCAAGTTGGAAAAACTTACTAAAATCCAAGCTTTCTTTGATTTCTTCTTTCTTTCTCACAAGCTTCCTTTGCTTCCATTAATGGAGTTTTTCTTTAAAGTGTATTAGGTTAGATACCAAATGAAATGAAAAACAATATATACTTATTTATTTTTGTGCTTGGCCGAATTTGGCCTTAAAATAAACAAGACTATTAATTTCATCTTCATTTGATTTTCATTTGATCAACTTGACATAAATATCTAAAAACAACTTTAAAGATATTTAATTAAGTCAAAAAATGCAACTAAGAAAAATATATCTCTTATATATTAAAGTGTCATGGCCGAAATTGATAGAAAATAAAGGAAAAATATAATTTTTTTTCAAACAATTTTGAACAAATATCTTAAGAAGTCAAAATCAATTTGACAACCTTTTCCTTTAATGTATAAGTCAACAATTGCAACTTATAATCATTTCCTAACTTCATCATTTGGTGATATATTTATATTTTAATTATATTAATCATTTAACAATTAAATAATTAAATAATTAATTAAATACAAATATATCAAATATATGTATTATATTTACTTTAAATATCTCAAATACATATATTAATGATATATGTCAAATACCTTTATTTGACTATTTATTAATGTGTATTTAATAATATCATATATTAAATACAAATACACATTAATTAGGAAATGACGGTTCGGCCCGTTCGCATGTATTTTTCGTTTAACGATTAAACGATTTATAAATAATCATCATTATTCATAAATGTTGCTCTAGTGCTATACGAGTATGTTTCATTATTGAGACTCTAGATTCAGGTATATCCGTCACGAAATCCAATTTCATGTCCATAATCTATCCACCCGTAGATTATGACGATCACGGATAAACTAGCTGAATCATACAGGTCGAGGTCATTGCATACGTATAATCCCTCCGTCACAGGTATCCAGATAATCCTAGAGATATAGATGTAAACGTCAAATCTCTATAGGTATTATCTCGTCGACGTATCTATTAGCAATCTTTAAATAACACTCGGAACTTACTTCCGATGTATACTGTGGCCACAGATTTAACAGACTGCTAAATATATATGGACTACCTATGCTCTGTACACAGAACTGACGGATCCTATCTTGACACACACAGGATATCCTGAGGATCGATCCACACCCAACGAACAGGCGGAGGTCTGATCTAAATAGATCGTTGACGTGACTGCCATCTAAGTGTGGAGGATGTCTCATACATCCACAGTGGTGTCTCAAGTCGAAGGACCACTATGCTACTCAACCCGAGAAGATTCTTATTGACGCTGGTGTACCATCCATTAAGAATCTTCGATGAGCCGTTCAGTGTTTATCCACTATAAACACCTACACGTCTATATGAGTCTCCATAGACTCATGGTTCAATGTGATAAACCATCGGACCAAGTCTCGATATACGACATGTACTGGTCTCAACGGATTTGACTAACCGACCCGTGTTAGCAAATCTTTACCAGGAACTATGTTTGATAATATTCATATAGCAGTGACACTTCCCAATGTCAATTACAAACTAACTTTGTAACTGTGTACTGCATTATATATTATCGGGCCTTTGTCTAATATATACATATCACTAAACCATATTTAGTTTCAATCTAATCGTAATCAGATCGAATATGTATATAAGAACAAGAGGTGCAACCATAAATAAGTAATATTATGGAATAAGAGGATGTTCGTATTCATGAATCAGACATAAATACGGCCCGGATTGGCGCTCTGAGCACCAACCCCAACAAATATATCCTGCGATCCCTATTGTTAGTTTGATAGCGAGGTTGGGTGGATGGGGTTGAGCCCTGACGTCTTACTAGTAGTAGTAATCTCAATAGATTCTCATGCCTATAGTCCTATAACTTTTCGTGTTTACATATATGGCTCGACTCTTGTACTAAAATTCTTCTTCTAGATACTACCTGAGTTTCATGCTTCAACTTCACCCTTGATCTTCATTCCAACCATCGATCATACTACCTCTTCTAGAGTCATGTTCTCTAAAACTCTATTATACTAATTCTGTATTTCTTCCTACTAGTCTCTGTTGCTTAACTACCTTGAGTCATTACTTTTTCTCAAAGTCCTGTTACATTCCCTCTTGTTATTTCTCCTTAAGAAGCTTACCCTCATACATAGATTTCTTTATTATCTCGATTTCTTGAACTCCTCTCATCTTTACTCTGTTGGAGACTCTATCGTCTTCGTTTGCTTAAGACATTTCTACTAACTAACTTTTTGGTTTAGATACTGCTCTCCATCTATTTCTTCTGACTTAGTACAATAAGACACCTTAAGGGTTATCTACTATATTTCTGGGAATCTCTCCCCCTAATCCACTTGTTTTCTTGAGCCTTAACTTCCTTAAGGGTCTCCAATATAATAATGATTCCTATATTTGGCTCGACTCACCATTACTTTAGACTATCTTTTCTCATGTTTCTTATCTATGCTCCGTTGATCTCAATGGTTCAGCTGTCTAGCTATCTCATGGTCTATCTATTTTGTCTAATGCTCTTCTTTACTTGTTCAAGTCCTTGCTAAACTCTAAGTTGAGGGTGAATACTTGCTTTTCTTAAAGATCTGGAAAAATACATGTTTCTGTTAACTATCTAACTCCAATGATGGTCTAATTGGGTGCCTATACACCTCATGGGGGACGAAACTACTGGACAGAAGAGTTATCGTTTATACTGTCAGAATTTGCGTCGACTACTCCAAGTCTTAAGGTTTCTGTAATTCTGATCAACTATGTTGTGGTTTCCATTTACATTATTGTCTCAAGCCATATTATATTGAACTTCCTTATGACTTCCCGTAGCTTTCTTTATTATTTATTTCTATAACTTATTCTTCAGTTTCATATTGTGCTTCCAAGGCTAATGGTGACTTATTCCCATTAACTACTTCCTATATCTGCTCTCTGCTCTTGCTATAGGCTACAGTTATGCCGTATAATATTATTGTTCACGTTAGTATTCTTTGCTAACTTTCGATTGTCTCCCATCTCATTAATCTATCCTTGTTAAACTTTAAAGAATCTTTACTAGAATTGGATCAATCTATGGATTTCCGCAGGTATTTCTAACTTATCCACTTTGGCCTAGGTCGGGTTCTTTCTTTTCTATCTCTTGTAACCTCCTTAGTTCTTATCTGGATGATCTATCATTCAGTACTTTCTGTTTCTTACTTAGGATAAATTCTCATCGAACATTCTTACAGTTATCTTTACCTAGTGCTGGTATAAGGTGGGGGCAAAAGTCTATATCTCATTGGGCGTCGACATTCTTTTTCTAATACATTGTGTCATGGTGGAATCCATCACTTATATAAGGTATATATTAGATAGGTTTTATCAGAACAACTTTCGTAACTGGCATGACTGAGGGATACAAATATGTATAGTTTAGTGCCGTATCTATATCGGGTTTCTTAGGGTAGGGTAATTTAATCATCTCTGTTTACGTCTTTCTTTTACTTACATACATGTCTGGGTTTGGGGATCTATACTTTTTTTTTTTAACATTTTTATCCTCAGGATTCCATGTCTAACTTTGATTTCTCACCTCTCTTATGCTTCTTACTATTCTTTTACTAGTCCGAGGGCTTGTCATCTATACAAGGTATTCCATAGCTATTGGTTTAGTTTAAAGGAATTTTTTAAGGAAAGGAATAATCTTTTGTAAAGGAGAAAACTTTACATAGGTCTATTTGGCATTCTTACTCATACTCGGACCTGATGTATTCCTTCTTACTATAAGTTCTAATATTCTCTTTATCATCTACTTTTGTATATTTCCTACTTATTGTCTCTTGGTTGCTTGAGTATCTATGTATCTTTTCTTACTTTTCTTATATCTTTCTTTTCCCACTCCTTTACGTAACTATTCCTAGAACTTTACTATCTGTTCTCCTTACTTGTCTTGAACTTTGGCTAATAGGCCAGAATTACTACCAAAGAATCCTTAACTAGAATAGGAATTTTGATTACTTTTTACTAGAATGAGAATAAAGATAACTTAGGAGTTCTTACTAACCTATCTATGGAGCTTGATGACGTACTCGAGGATCGAATATTGGAGAGGTAGTGCCTTATATACTAGTATCTCAGGCATACAACGTATACAAGACCCCAATAATCTACCCACTGCAATCACTGACTCCCTAGACCATGCTCTGATACCATCTTTGTAACATCCTCAATCGGAAGATACTACTAGCTGGGAAAATATCGTATTATCCCCCTAAGCCTCTGACTTTCTAACTATAAACAATATTGATACTTCTCTCAATATATCTTTACATATGGGACCATTGCCCAAATTCACTATATAGTTCATAAATTAATACATGTATGACTGAATAGACAATATCATATATATTATAACTCTATACATGAATACTCAAATGCAACTCTGTTATACAAAATATTTGAAACTGGACTATACTTGACTTGACTGAACTATATCCATGACTTGATCTGGTGGACCGAAACCCTAGTGACTGTCATCAGTATTCATCCTCTCGAGCTTGTCCTCTGAATAATCATACGAAACAAAGAAACTGTGAGTGGGGGGGTTAGACCGTTTGAATGATCTAAGTGAGTGGACAGTTTAAAAAAAGAAAACTGAAATACTTTATGAAAACTCTGTTGGGATGTATGCCCTAGAGCTACATGTAATGTAAACGTCTTTATGTGTTTTGGAATAAAATGATGCATTATTCATTTATCAAAATATTTGTTTAATTTTCGCATATTATAAATTATCTTGATTACCCTATATTACTTATGTGACTTCAGATTTAGTGTATGAGTGTCATACACAAGAGGATTTAAGTCTGAAGTTAGTAATCTTAAATAGTCCATAGAGAGCAAACAAAACGGGTATTTTATTTGTGGTTTATCTATAGCTGCGGTCTATTCTATATTTGTATGACGACCTTGATTCGGGATCGTCCAATTAGAGACATGAGAATGGAGACACCTTGTATGATGTGATCATCTAGGACTGGACCCAGATGGAAATGACATTCTTATAACATCCGTAAACAAAGAAAGTCATTTCAATCTACTAGATGGTCATATATGGATTGATCGTAATCCTGAATGTACTACGAACTCCTGCATGGCAGACTATGTCCTTTGATTTACAAATGTGAGGTTGGTGTAGCAATCCCGACAAATAGCTACGTACTTTTAGGCATGGTCTGTTGTGTAGCTAGGAACATTTTACATAGATATGGAGTTCACTCATTCTTGCGAGAAGTAGAGGAGTATCTTTCTTAAGGGTTGATTCGGTACTTGAACGGTTAGAGTTCTCAAGTCTTTCTATTACAAATAGAAAGATAAAAATTCATAATGGTTATGAATAAATCGTTTATTAGAGAATCAATGGTACTTAAGGTAAAAATAATTAGAGAGGTATAACATACATTATGACCCGGCTCTAATTACGAGATACCCGTGAAGGGTTAATCTATATGTAGTGACTATATCGATGGAAACCGACTTGGTTCAGTTTAATATATCATCTACGACAACGAGAGTGCAACTTCGGGTTTTTAGTGGAATAACCAGAAGTTAATAATTCAGAATATTTAATTAAGAGCTTAATTAATATTTCGAGATTATTGGAGCTCGGAACCGTAGGTCCATTTGGTCCCCGTGCTAGCTCGATATACTATAGCGGATTTAGTATAATTGGATAGTCCGATTATATACTCACAAATGTATAAATATTATTAATATGATTAATAGTATTATTTGTCACACTTGGAACTATATATTAAAAGTTAATATATGGTTTTAATATTATATGATAATTATTAAAATAAAAATTAAATTAAATTTGATATAATTTAATAAGGCTAAAGTTGTAATTTCTAGTTATTGGATTTTGGAAACCCTTGGTTTTAATTTAGAAGTTACAAATTTTAAAATGTAATTAAATCTTTATTTTTGTAATTTATTTTTATCATGATGATGACATTCAATACTTGGTATATGTTACAAAAATTATAGATATTAATTCTTTGCTTGGCCAAATATTGGAGGGGTAATAGGTAAGGATTGGTTTTATTTTGGAAACAAAATAACCTAAGTATAAAAATAAAAAATTATTTTTTTCTTTTGGAAGCCTCTCATTCTAACCCTAGCCTCCATCTTCTTCTTCTCCAAATCCTCTCAAGTTGTTGAGAAAATAAAATAAGAACAAAATATAAATAAAATAAAAATAACAAAAGTTGTTGTGTGATTAAAATCTCTAAAACGTTTAGAGATTATTTGTGAGTCTTGCCCACACAAGTTTCTGTTGATAACGAGACATAGCTCGGAAGACTTGTGGTGTCGAACATATTCACCTTCATCTCTTTCTTATTTGTTCACGGCAGTGAGGCATTGTTTTGCTCACTACCACCTATTTACTTGGTGAAACGGAACTTGTTTTGGTTTCATTTTAATCCAGTTTTTTTGGGAATATTTTGTGGTGTTTTGGGGCTGTGTTGGGGCTTTTTTCATGTGAAAAATTAGAAAAAAAACATGACCACTGTCCGTGCTTTTCAGGGGCTGTTTCGACAGTACACTGTGAGAATATCAGGTCCAAAATAGTCCAATTTTTGTCCGGTTATTCGGGGCTGTTCCTATAGGAAACTATTTCCTTGCGCAGCAGAAATAATATAGGTACACGAATCAAACTTGAAATTTTACTTCAGTTTTAGAAAAAATTCTAGCCCCGAAACAGCCCCAGAACAGTCCCCGAACAGTCGGATAAAAACTGGACTATTTTGGACTAGATTCACGCCCAACGCACTACAGAAACAACCCCTGCAATGCGTGGATAGCGGCTATGTTTTGGTTCTGATTTTTCACTTGAAAACAGCCCCAACACAGCCCCAAAACATCACAAAATATTTCCCAAAAATTCTGGATTAAAACGAAACCAAACCGAGTTATGTTTCACCAAGAACATGGGCAGCAATGAGCAAAACAATGCCTCACTGCCGTGAACAATATGAAATAAGATGGAGAAGAATTTTGTTCGACACCACAAGTCTTCCGAACTATATCTCGTTACCAACGGAACCTTGTGTGGACAAGACTCACAAAGTAATCCCTAAACATTTTAGAGATTTAAGCACACTAACAACTTTTGTTCTTTTGATTTTTGTTTTTCTTCTTTTCCTTTTGTTTTTGGTTTTCTAAACTTTTAAGAGAATTAGAGAAGAAGAAGAAAATTTGCTAGGTTAGAATGAAAGGCTTAAGCAAAAAGAAAAACAATTTATCTTTTTATACTTAGGGTTTTAATTTCCAAATTAAAACAAACCCTTTCCATTTTTATTCTTTGAATTTTCAGCCATAGCATGTAATAAATTCAAAATTTTTTAACAACATATTTACATTACATAATGACAATATATGTTACAAAAATAAAAGGTTAACACTTTATTAAAAGTTGTAACTTCCAAAATAATGCCAAGGGTTTTCAACCCAAAAATTAGAAATTCCAACTTTAGCCTGATTAAATTATATAAAAAATAATTTAATTTTATTCATTTAATAATTATCATATAATTACTAAAACCATATATTAACTTTTAATATATAGTTCCAAGTGTGACAAATAATATTATTAATCATATTAATAATATTTATACCTTTGTGAGTATATAATCGAACTATCCAATTATACTAAATCCGCTATAGTATATCGAGCTAGCACGGGGACCAAATGGACCTACGGTTCCGAGCTCCAATAATCTCGAAATATTAATTAAGCTCTTAATTAAATATTCTGAATTATTAACTCTGGGTTATTCCACTAAAAACCTGAAGTTGCACTCTCGTTGCCGTAGATGATATATTAAACCGACACAAGTCGGTGTCCATCGATATAGTCACTACATATAGATTAACCCTTCACGAGTATCTCGTAATTAGAGCCGGGTCATAATTTCCGTTATACCCCTCTTATTATTTTTACCTTAAGTACCATTGATTCTCTAATGAACGATTTATTCATAACCATTATGAATTTTAATCTTTCTATTCATAATAGAAAGACTTGAGCGCTTTAACCGTTCAAGTACCGAATCAATCCTTAAGAAAGATACTCATCTACTTCTCGCAAGAAGGAGTGAACTCCATTTCTATGTAATACGTTCTCAGTTACACAACAGACCATGCCCCCAAAGTACATAGCTATTGGTCAGGACTGCTACACCAACCTCACCTTTGTAAATCAAAGGACATAGCCTGCCATGCAGGAGTTCGTAGTACACTCAGGATTAAGATTAATCCATATATGACCATCTTGTAGATCGAAATTTCTTTGTTTAACAGATGTTATAAGAATGTCATTTCCATCTGGATTCAGTCCTATATGATCACATCATACAGGTTGCCTACATTCTCATGTCTCTATATGGACGATCCCAGATCAAGGTCGCCATACAAATATAGAATGGACCGCAGCTATAGATAAACCACAAAAAAAATACTCGCTTTGTTTGCTCTCTATGGACTAGTTAAGATTACTAACTTCAGACTTAAATCCTCTTGTGTATGGCACTCATACACTAAGTCTGAAGGCACATATTTAATCTAGGGTATTCATGATAATTTATAATATGCGAAAATTAAACAAATACTTTGATAAATGAACGATGCATCATTTTATTTCAAAACGCATAAAGCCGTTTACATTACATGTAGCTCTAGAGCATACATCCCAACAGTTTCAGGCCTGGAATTTTGTTTAAAACTGAAGCAAAATTTCAATGGGTGTGGCAGTAGCATTCGACAATTAAATGAGAAGGGCATAAAAAATTTTCAAGTCCGATCCGTGTGCCTAAACTGTTTCTTTTCTTGAAAATTTACTTTCTTGAAAGCAGTTCTCTTTCTAGAAAACCTTTGTGAAAATATTTTCTGAAAGTCTCTTATAAAGCTGCAGTTTTTTTTTTTTTAAAATTTTATTTCTAGAAAACTTTCTCTGTAAAATCATCTCTTCTGAAAGTCTGTCTCTGAAATCTATATCTGAAATATTTGTCTCTGAAAAACCTGAAACATTGGGGCGTTACGTATCGCCGTCCCCTTATACGCCTAACTAGAGCCAGAAGTACAAATCTTTGACTTTGGGGCATTACGTATCGCCATCCACCAAAGCATGCCACTACCCGTCCCTGAAGGTAGTGGTCTTGGGGCGTTACATATTGTCGTCCCCCAAGACACTGAACTAGAACTCAGGGTGTAGATCTATGCTACCCTTCAAGCTCTGAATCTAGGATCTATGGGCTTCTGTCATCCCTAGTCCTGAACTAGGATCTGGGGGCGTCACGTATCGTCATCCCCCTAGTCCTCTACATGTGCACATGTCATCTCCGTCAATTCCATATCTATGACAAGTTACATACTAGGGTGGGGTTTTTCCCTCATGTCTCGAAAATCATAAATCTCAAGCTCTTAAAATTAATTTTTCTAAAATATTTCTTAAGACATACTCTTTCATGAAATAACTGTGATAAAACCGGCTAACACCCTAAGTGCGTAAAAATAAGTCTGATATGAAAATAATATAATGAAAATCAACTTAAAAGGAAAGTGTCCACTCACAGATTTGGAGTCTCGCTAGCCCTACTTCACTTTGCCGAAGAAATTTATGGTTCATGCGATGATCTTTAATTGATAATTTTGATTAGAGGATGGACTGAGAAAAATTACGGGATTAGGCTAATTTATCTACTCAAGTACTCGTTAGTATTTCACTGTGTATCATGCGTATATCATGACATAATGCATATATACGAACTGATACGAGACCTTTGGGGTGGCCTCTAACACGCTAAGGTGAAACTGGAATGAATTAAAAAATATTTGGTGAAATTCTGGTCTTCGCGTCGCGACGAGAACCAACCCAGAAATATGTTCATCAAAATTTACAGTTCGTGTCGCAACACAAGTCCTTACGCGTCACGATGCGAGCAATGCAGAATCAAATCTTCACCAATTCCCCAGTACGCGTCGCGACGCCGATATATTTTTCAGCTTTACAACATTTACTTCTCATCATCTAGCACAACCAATACACAATCCATCTCATTCACCTATTTATCATCCTCAATCAATTCTTTAATCTCATTATTCTTACTCTTAGCTAAACTCTTAAGATTCACAAAACTTGGATATTTAATTCTACAACCAATTTCTTTACTTATAAATCACCAAAATACAATCCATCACATGCCAATAGCCCTATTCTATCATCATACTTTCAAAATCCAACAAACCACGCTTTGGGTTAAGTTTCTTTACCTTCTTCTTCTTGATTTTCTTCACTCTCCAATCCCTCAATTGTTGCCAATCATCCTTGTAGCTTATGGGGAATGATATTTGTCTCATCCTCTTTCCTTCTTATTCCTTCTCTTCTCATTTTATTATTCTTTCTCCTTCTTTCTTCCTTCTTCTTTCCCTTCCACATTTACTTCTTTGTAGACACTATATTTCTTACATGAGCCCGATGATGAGCCTCGTATGGAGTCACTACCTGAAAAGTTACGGAAGTTGCAAAAAATGAATGCCAGAAGGAAAGAAAACCTCCAAAATCAGCACTTCATTGGATTCGGACTCACTAACCAGCCTCAGATTCGCTCAGTCAGTTTCTGCTTCAAACCTTAGCCTCAGACACGCTCTTGCACCCTTCAACTTCGGCCTAAAGCCCTTGCAACCCACCATGCACACGCCCATAGGCCCATGAAAACCTCCCATGCACACCCAAATCTTTGTAAATAGATAAAATCCCATGCATTCCACATGCCAAAATTCCCTCATCAACACTTTCCAATTTAATAAAATTTTGGAATCCCATCAATTTAACAAGATTTGGGATACTCTCATCACCAAGTTTAAGAGATTTTATTCCCAAAATAATTTAAGAATATATTCCCTAAATCAACATGATTTGTTTCCTTGTTTAGAGAACCCTCCAAATCATTATAAAAGAGAGACCAAATCATCAAAGTGAGAGAGGCTTGGGACAATAATCATTATAAAAAAACCATAAGGTTTCTCTTCTTCTTCTTCTTCTTCTTCTAAAAGCTTTTGGACAGCAAAAACACAAAAAAAAAACCATAGGACCGAGAGACAGAATCAAAGAGGGATGGACACAAAACCGAGTGAAACAAGGGAGAGTCACCAAACAGCATGAGCAACAAAGCAACCAGCCAGCCCACCAAAAACAAACACCAAATAATCAGCGAACAAGCAACAAAGCAACCAGCCTGCCCACCAAAAACAAACACCAAACAACCAGCGAACAAGCAACAAACAACTAGCCACCAAAGCCAACAAATCACCCAAAAAACGTGAAACAACAAACACAAATAGCCAGCAAATCACCAAAAATAGTTAAACAAAATAATCAAAACAGACCACCAAAACCAACCGAAACAGTGAACTTAAATCACCGAAACAGTGAGCTAAAACAATAAACCAAAACACCCAAAAATAGCAGCCCAAAAATAGCCAAAACAGCAGCAAAAAAATAGCCAAAATAGCAGTCCAAAACATCAACCCAAAAACAGCAAAAATAGCGGCCCAAAAACAGCCAAAATAGCAACCAAAAATAGCAAAAACAACAGCCCAAAAATAGCAAAAATAGCAGCCCAAAAACAGTGAAACAGCTAGTAGAAACAGGGAACAATGAGCAAAAACAGCGACCATAAACATCAAAGCTTCAATCCTTCCGGCGACGGCCTAACACACTTCCGAGAAAGCAACATAAAAGGTAAGACCGGAGGGCACCCTTTACCATATTTATTTTATAGTTCCGGATGCTGCATGCCTGGCTGGACGTGAAATACATCCAGCCGAGTATGCGAAGTCCTACATCAAAGACGGCCAAATTTCTGGTCACATAATTTTTCTTTCTTTGGCATTCCATTATTTATTCATCGTTATTTTACTATTTCGCATTTAGGTTGTTATTTATCTTTTTTTATTTCGCCTTTATTTTATTTGTTCATATCGGTGATTATCCGCATATGCATTATTATATTATTTCATGCCTATTTTTTTATTTACATTGCATTAATATTTATGTGTGTTATTATCCCTTGCGGTATATCAGATGGAAACCCAGACATAAATTCCGCAGCCAAATCCGAATGGACGGTAGTGCGGTTTGTACTTGGGATACAACTCCAGGTGCCACTCGGGAAGTACCCATGCGTGATTAACCCTTATTTTTTGTTTGCCATTTTTTTATTGACGCTTTTCCCGATTTTGACTGTTTATTATGATTTTCGTTATCGCATCTCGTGCTTCTTCATTTAATATGCTTTCAGAATCGTCTTATTGTGATTATTATTTGATTGAGTATGTTATTAAATTTTTATTCGCTTTCTTGCATGAACTGCATAAGACTTGGTAATACCATTGTGTGAACCTGTCCATTATACTGGCATAAGTAAGGGACAATTCTGAACCCAACGGTTTGAGGTCTTCCCTTGCGAGGGGTGATTACGGCCTTAAATCTTTTCCCAGTTCACACTAGGTGGCGACTCTTTTATTCTCCAGTTTAGTCCCCCGCGGGCTACTCTGTACTCTCTACGAGCTGCAAGCCCAATAGTGTCATGGTCGTCGAACATCATAGGCATATCGGTAAACCCCGCTTCGCTCCTACAGATATCGACTCCACTGGGGATAAAGAATCGGCCCCAAAACAATTCCTTGTAGTGTCCGTGGCTTTGGCTTTGGTTAACCAAGTCTCATATATTTTGCATACCCTTCTTTCCCCGATGGCGTCATGTATCATAAAGTCGCTTTCACTCAAGGTGGCTGATCGTTATGTGATGATAACCATCACTCATTATAACGTACCATAGGGTATAAAAAAGACGCGCTCACTTGGTCGCTCGAACCCTTGAGTGGGGAGACCTAGTTGTGGGCAACCCTTCGCCGATGAGAGCCTTTTACATACTCTTGTAAGCCCACATATAAATCATAGTTATATGTCCTATAGATGTTACCTCTATGCTTGTGTTTGGGACCATTATCATTTGGATTCATTTGGGCTTCTCGTCATAGATACGAACTTGTTGGGCCACTTAAACTGTGACGAGTTTGTATATATGATGATTAGGCCAAAAGTTTTCAAAATGACGATGGGCCACCTTGTGTTTGGGCCCATATCATTTGAAGTTGTTTAGCCACCTTATCGTAAAAAGTGTAAACCTGTTGGGCCTTTTCAACTGGGACAAGTTTACACTTTGCGATAGTATGATTAAACGCTTTAAAAGGATAACGGGCCAACTTGTATGAAAACCTTGATGGGCTTAGAAGGTCTAAACATGATCCAAATATGCCAGATGCATGAGTCTGATATTCGCACTGGCTTTCATCTAGGAAGGATATGCCTTGTTATGCCATATTTGTATACTTTTGGATACCTCCAAGTCCATCCCCGCCATAACCGTGATTACCAAGGGCCCAATTCGTCATTTATAGACAATGCCACGATCCCAATAATAGGCTTAGTCAATTTTATAAATGGGCGGTCTTTGTCTTTTACCGATAGAAATGGACTGAGTTAGCCAAGGTTCACTCTTGTAGCGTAGGAGAGAACTATTTTGTGTGTACCCCACATCGGTGCATAAAATAAGCCATACTTAGGGCAGAAATAGACTTACCATGAGTGTGGGAGGAATAAGGTCGGGAGGATATATGATGTTTTGATAACCACATGCATCTCATTCATCTCATGCACCTCATGTATCTCATGCATACACGCATCATGCTGACCTTTTTGTCTTAAAAGACATAATAACCACATACATCTCATGCATCGCAAGCATACATGCATCATGCTGACCCCTTGTGTTAAAAGCCATCAATAACCACATGAGTCTCATGCATACACCCATAATGTTGACCACTTGTCCTAAAAACCATTATAGATAAGAGGCAAAGACTCCTAAAACCCTTAGAACCCAAACCACTTCCAAACCCTGTGCCACACCTGTAGGACACAGAAATCAGCGACGCTGTTCCAGGCTCGCGGCCTAGTCGGGAGTACGGATTAGCCCACGGGGGAACTAAACCGGAGAAATAACATAAAGTCGCCACCCAGTGTGAACTGGGAATATGATTTAAGGCCGCACTCACCCCTCGTATGGGAAGACCTCAAACCGTTGGGTTCTGAATGGTCTCTTACTTATGCCACTTGTAATGAATGGATTTGTGCAATAATCTAACCAAATCTACGCACCAACAACCAACATCTAAGTTTGCATACTACCTATATCTAAGTTTGCATACTACCTATATCTAAGTTTACATGTATAAAAGTAAGTTGAAATAACGGTAACCAAACAATTTCATGAACATACTAAATAAATAAATACGGAAAGGTAAATAAATAATGACGGTAAAAGCATAAACATTAAAACGAGCTAACTAAGCATATGATAGGGAAATAAATAACTAAGGAAATAAACATGCAAAACATGATGAATGAATCTTTCCAGTGCGTGCGCGTTCGTGTAGCGTTCGAAAACGTGTTCGAACGGTAAACAGAATGCATGCGTTCGAGTAGCATTTTATAACGCATTCGAACAGTAAACAGAATGCACGCGTTCGAGTAGCGTTTGATAACGCGTTCGAATGGGATGAGGTAGAATGCATACGTACATATAGCGTTTGATAACGCGTTCGAACATAATCACAAAAACGATACCTATAATCACATAAACACCTAAATCATGCATAAAAAAGAAGATACTAAACAACTAAATCATACATAAAGGAAAATGACATACTTAATGATTAAATCAAGAATAAACATAAGATTGGATGAAACGAAATATGTGTGTCTCTCAAGTGGTACGTGGAGTTGTTTCCCAAGTACAGACTGCATTACCGTCCATTCAGATTTGGCTACGGAATTTACGTCTGGGTTTCCATCCGATATACCACAAGAGATAACACATATTTCATTCATCCCATGGCCACAACATTCATGAATCAACAATACACATGTGCAGAAATAATAACAAAAGAACGTGAATAAATAAAAAAGGGTGCCGTCAGGTCTAATCTCTTAAGTTGTCTCTTGGAAGTGCGTTATGCGACCGTCGGTAGGGTTAATGCTTCACAAATCCTTTGGTTCACTAGTTCATTATTTTCCTTCGTTGCCTCGCTGTTTTGGGCTGTTGTTTCCTCAATTTTGGGCTGCTGTTTCTGCTATTTTTGCGGCTATTTTTGGACTATTTAAAGGTGTAATTTAGACGTAATTTGGACTATTTGAAGGGGTTTCAGGGCTATGACTTTCGGTGATGCGGAGCCTATTTCTGGGCTGTGATTTTCGGTGATGCAGGGCTATTCTAGGTTGCTGTTTTGCGGTGATGGATGGCTATTTTAGGTTGTAGATGTGCGGCTGTGTGAGAGATTTTTCTGGACTACAGTTTACGGCTATGAGGGACTATTTTCCTATGATTTGGGCGTGAATGAGCTAGGGTGTGAAGGGTTGGTTTAAGCTTTTTTTTTATAGGCAAGGGTTGGGGTTTACCTTATGTGAATAGGGAAAGGATTTTGTGTAATTATGGGGATATCTTCTAATTAGTGTGCTATAAGGAAAAATCTATTTAATTAGGGATGTGATTTAATTTGATTTGATTTCTTCTCTTTTGATTACGGATATGATTTAATTGAATTAGGAAAGTGTTTGATGAGATTTGATTTGAATCTTTTAATTTGGGAAGGTGATTTGTCTTGATTTTAGAATGTGTTTAATGTGTGATTTTGTTATTCTGGAAGGAGGTGGGCGTGGCTTAAGGTAATTTGGGCGTGTGGTTGGTTTATTTTGGTCGGCTTGGTGTGTGGTTTGTGGGGGTTTTGGGCTAAGGATAAGTTTAAAACAGAGGCCTAACAAGCGAACCCGAAGCTAATCAAACGAATTAAATCTAACAAGGTGTCAATTTCTGACTCTTCCCTTCCGACGTTCGTTTCCCGCGACTTCCACAACTTAAAGAGGTAATGTCTCCATGTGAGACTCATCATCGGGACGTATATGCAAAAATGCAGTGCCTACAGTCACCCCCACTTTGATGGGACTTGTGTAGTGTGTGACAATGACAATCCTATCAAAGTTATGCAATGTATTTTTACTTACCTGACTCGCCAGCTGCCACCGGTCTTGCCTGCTGCTTCGAGCTGAGTTGATGATGCAGTAGGCCTCGACCCTGGAACGCATCCCGGAACTGCAACAAATTATGTAGTGGGTCCTCGACCCTGGGATGCATCCCGGAACTACAACTGCTGATACAGTGGGTCCTCGACCCTGGGACGCAGCCCAATAACTGTAACGGACAACGGGGGCCTCGACCCTGGGACACATCCCAATACCGCTGACAATGTAGTGGGTCCTCGACCCTGGGACGCATACCGGAACTACAACTGATGACATAGTGGGCCTCGACCCTGGGACACATCCTGTAACTGCTGAAAATAGGGGCCTCGACCCTGGGACGCATCCTAATACCGCTTACAATGTGGGCCTCGACCCTGGGACGCATCCCAAAATTGATGATGATGTGGGCCTCGACCCTGGGACGCATCCCTAAACTGATACTGGTACGGGCCTCGACCTTGGGACGCATCCCCAAAACTGATACTGATGCTGATGTGGGCCTCGACCCCGAGACTCATCCCCAAAAATGCTAATGATGCTGATATAGGCCTCAACCCTGGGACTCATCCTCAAGACTGGTATTGATGCTGATACGGGCCTCGACCCTGAGACTTATCCCCAAAACCGATATTGATGCTGATGTGGTGTTGCATACCAACATACTGTACTGCCTCTCACGAGATAATCCTGATAGTTAAACATATTTTCGTCCTCAACGGATGCTTCGTGTCGAAACTAGAGAACCTTTTAAGTACTTAATACACTCAAATCCGCTCGTCTGAATGAGTGATCTGAACTAGACTCCTAGTGTGTGTGTGCCGAGGCTCTTTCACAGCTTAATCCTTAAGTAAGCCAACTCGATGATTTTGTCTCGGAGAATTGGATCAGTGGGTCTAACCAACCGAGATGTCTTGATCATACTCTGTGATTACTTCCTCGTACTCAACATGATATGGTTTTCTTCTTTTTTTCATTTGTCTCTTTCTTTCATTTCTTTTCATTTTGAATTTCCTTTTTTTTTTTTCTCTTTTCTTTCTTTCTCTTTTTTCGACACACCTACCCTTTAAGGTAGCATTTCTCCTCATGGTGGTCCTAATACTTGCCCACGGGTAGCTTCACGCTTATCGGTTATAGGTGGTCTATTTTTTTTTTCTTTTTTTTCAGAGACTTTTTCTTTGTTTCCAACCATATCATATATCATAGCATAAGTAAACAAGGATGGACATCTAGGCAAATGGTCATTCACTGATCCACCATCTCTTCAACTAGTCATCTCGCCGAACACTGAGGCTTCTACTGCTAAAATCCCATAATCAAGTGCTCGTGAGTCCAGCCGAGATCGACCACTCAAAATACCAGATGAGAGCACATCTCGAACTTATCGTTTCTAAGGTTTCTCCCTACAGCAAACAATGTCATCATCGGACATATGCCTAACCATCAAAGACTTTTTTTTTTGTTTTTTCACTCACTCTTCTGGAATTCTTCCTTTCAACCGTTGATAATGTGGGTTTCGCCCCCTGGGGTTTCTTCCCGAAACTGATACTGATGTGGGCCTCAACCTTGGGACTCATCCTCGAAACTGATACCGATTGGGGCCTCAACCTTGAGACTCATCCCTGAAACTGGCACTGATGCAGGCCTCAACCCTGGGACTCATCCCCAAAACTAATATGGATACATGCCTCAACCCTGGGACTCATCCCTGAAACTGATACTAATACTGTACTGTTGCTACTTCTGATTGGCTTGCCTTTGTCGCTTTCTCTTTTTCTTCTTTGAAACCTGTGATTACAAAACAGAACAAACACAAAAAAGAATGCAAATACGTTATGTGTATGCATGCATGCATGAATGAATTTCCTATTCCGTTGGGTTAGGTCTTCTGCCTGTGACTGCTCGGTCTTTTTTTCCTCAGGTAAAATACTGCTTCAATCTATCCACGTTGATCGGCTCGGTGAACTCGTTCCCTTCCAAGTCTGACAGTCTCATTGCCCCATTTCCCATCACTTTCTGGACTATGTAGGGTCCTTCCCAATTGGGTCTGAAATTTCCTCTCGGATCCGTCGTCGATGGCTTCGACTGCTTAAGTACCAGATCACCATTTTCTAATCTTAGTAGTGTTAGACAGTTATGCCCCATAGCGTCACTATTTTGTAAATGATATGTATTATTGTACAAAATTAACTATGTAGTAATGAAATTGCCTTTTACCGTTTTGTAATTTATTTACTTTGATATATAAATGGTAAAAGTCCCTATGATTAGTTCCGGATTGAGATGATATGAGACAGTATCAATCCATAAAGGTTTAATCATTAAATATCCATAGTCGTAGTATTATCGAGATTGGACATCGATAATGCGGAATAGACTAGTACTGCACTTGTGCGTGTTGTGAGGGCACAACGACATAGTTCTCATATATTTAAGTATAGGATACTTATGCAAGTGCGGTAGGAGGTTGTGTTTTACCGATGATACGGAAAAAGCTTCGCTCTGGGTAGACCCCGCGGAGTCCCATTGGTAGTATGTCTGTGTGTCTATGGGAGTCCGCTTCAGGGTAGGTGCATATGGTCTTAACCTGAGACTTGCATCGCTAGTACTTGCGACAATCGGTAGACTTTAGTTTTGGTCGTCCAGGGCTTTAACAGGTTCTGTGTACACCTCTTCTAGGTTTATCGAGAATCGTAGTGTATTGGGTGTGATGTCAAGAAGGAAGTATCACTTCAGACATATGGAGATGATGATCGCGCAGGATACAGAACTAGTACTCTATAATGGTTGCAACCATCGGGATAATATGACAAGGTCAGGATTATCTGATTCAAAGAGACTAGTTGCTTGATGTTCGATATATGTTTCGTACGGGGCAGACACATCTCCAGCCCCAGGCCTTACATGTGATCATCCGATACTGGATCAGTATACACAATACTGCGGTATACTACGCCTGTTATAGATCTTATATTCTAGTAAGAATATTTCTGGAGAATTGGGTAGGCATGGCGTTTTGCTAGAGGCTAACCTTGTCTTGTAAATCGGTAAAAACGTAGTACTTGGTACGTACGTGTTCGGATAGTCCGACGACCGTATTTACGGCCAACATATCCAGAGATCTCTTGGGCGCTTCCCGAAGATTCACCGATGACGTATGATTCGAACTTAATTAATCTGGGATTAATTGCGGAGAGACTTTATCTTGGATAAAGTACTATTTGAAGAGAGAGAAAGATTAATTTGGAATTAATCATTAAAATAATATATTCGATATATTAAACGAAATTCGATTTCGACGAAGAATTAAAATTAGATTTTAATTCGGGCAAACGATTAATTTGGAATTAATTCGTTAGCGACGTGAATAGTAATTTTGCTAGGCACAATTATATAATTAAATTTGATTTAATTACGTCGCGATGGAAGTTCGCTAATTCGGAATTATCGAACCCGAACCGGGAGTGTTTGCGGGCCCACTCGCATTTAGAATCGAGGGGGTCCACATGTCACATCAACCATCACATCAATTGTCATTGTTTTAATTATAATGATGGTTTTGGTGGAAGAGTGAATTACGCTCCAAGTTTGAGTGAATTACCTCCAAGTTAGAGTGAATTGTTGGATAATATGACCCATATCGTCACTATTTGTACAGATCATAGTGTTGTTGTACAAATTAACTATGTGACAAGGAAATTGCACTCTCATCATTTGTGATTAGATCACCTTAGATATATAAATGAAGAGAGGTCTCTATGATTAGTTCCTGGATTGAGATGATATGAGACAGTATCAGTCCACGAAGGATTAATCATTAATATCCCTAGCCGGAGTATTATCGAGACTGGACATCGATAATGCAGAATAGGCTAGTATTGCACTTATGCGCGTTGTGAGGGCACAACGACATAGTTCTCATATATTTGGGTATTGGATACTCATGCAAGTGCGATAGGAGGTTGTGTTTCACCGATGGTACGGGAAACAGCTTCGCTCTGGATAGACCCCTCGGAATCCCATTGGTATTATGACTATGTGTCTATGGGAGTCCGACATCAGGGTAGGTGTGTATGGTCTTAACCTGAGACTTGTACCGCTAATGCTTACGACAATCAGTATACTTTTGTTGAGGTCGTCTAGGACTCTAACCGGTTCTGTGTACGCCGATGCTGGGTATAATGAGAATCGTAGAGTATTGGGTGTAATGTCAAGACAGAAGTATCACTCCAGTCATAGTGGAGATGATGTCACGCAGGATACGGTATTAGTGCTCTTAAGTGCTGGCCAGCCATCGGGATATTATGACAAGGTCATGTATATCCGATTATAGAGACTAGTTACCAGACATCCGATATGTGCTTCGGACGGGGCAGACACTTATCCAGCCCCAGCCCTAGCACGTGACTATCCGATACTGGGCCGATATACACGATACTTGGTATACTACGCTTGATATAGATCTTAAATATTCTTAGAGAATATTACCGGAGAATTGGATAGACTTCGTGCTTTGCTAGAAGCCGATCTTGTCTCGTAAATCGGTAGAACGTAGTACTTGGTACGTACGTGATTCGGATACTCCGACGACCGTATTTACTGCCGAATTATCCGGGGATCTCATGGGTCGCTTCCCGATAATGCACCGATGACGCATAACTCGCACTCATTAATAATCTGGGATTATATAGAAGAAAGAGAGAATTAATCTAGGATTAATTATGGAGATATTTTATCTGGGATAAAATATCGTCTTAAGAGAGAGAATGATTAATTTGAAATTAATCGGTAAATTAATATATTTGATATATTAAACGAAATTGGATTTCGACGTGGAATTGAAATTGGATTTTAATTCGGGCGAACGAATTAATTTGGAATTAATTCGTTAGCGACGTGAATAGTGAATTCGCTAGGCGTAATCATTTAATTACGACGCGACGGAAAACTCGCTAATTAGGAATTAGCGAAACCGAGCCGAGTGTGATTGCGAGCGCATTCGTATTTCGAATTCGAGTGCGGCAACGCAAGTCACATCAAGCGTCAAATCACTCGTCACATCAAGCGTCAAATCAAAAGTCACTTTGAGTGATTGATTGATTGATTGATGGATGTGATTGATTGAGTGATAGACACTCACATGTCACTTTGATAAAGTGAAATGAATAGTTGATGGAAGTAGATGAAATAGTGTTAGTTGTGAGACTTTTACCATTTTTTTATTTGATGTATTATTTGGTAATTGTTTTAACATATTTTTCTTGGAAAATATATAAAGCATTTTGGAAAATGCTTTGACCAATATTAATACACATTTTTCTCTCCTCATTTCTCTCTCACAATTCACGCCCAAGGGGCTCTTTTCTCTTCTTCTTCACAGCTCACTGCCGTGAGCCAATGGGAAGCAATGAGTGTGTTTTGTTGCAAAACACAAGTGCTAGCACACTTACGAGAGTTGCGAAGGTGTTAGGGAAGTCCACCCATGTGGCGGGATCCGTTCGACGAAGCTTGGAGCTTGCGGAAGGACCATTTTCACCCCCAAAACAGTGAGCAAATTCTGCACAGCAGTGGTGCCAAACCAGTGAGCATTTTTGGCTCCATTCGTCTTCAAATCGTCTCAACCGATCGATGTGAGTATTCCGCAACTTCGTCGATATGTATTCGCAATGTTTTTCATGCTTATAATCGATTCGGGACCTAATAGAAACCAACAATGGCATCAAGAGCCTAGGTTTGAGCATGAAAATTTTAGGGCTTAAAATTTGGGCAAATTGAATTTGAGCATGATTTTGTGAAATTGGATTGATGAATATGCTTAATGTGTTTGTATTGAAAGTTGATTGGATCAATTTCATGAAAATTGATTTGGAATAATTTTCCCCCAAATATATGTGTTGGCCGAAAGTTTAGGGTTATTGGAAATTTTTGGATTTTTTGATTTTGATTCATTGGATGAATTGGAATCATAAAGGATGATGTTAATTTAAGATGAATTGGATTTAATTTTGAATTGAAAAAAATCCCAAAATGCTTATAGTGGCCGAATGGTATATTGCCCTAATGTCTTGGTAATTTTGATTTTGTGACATTGGATGTGTATGAAATCAAATTGGATGTTGATTTAATGTGATTGTGGGTTCGATTGGATTGAAACCAAATCGGACACAAAATCCCTCCTTGGCCGAGAGCATTAAAAGCATGTAATGGGTTTGATTTTTTCATTTATGTGTTGGACATGTGATGATGATAATGAGCATGATTAATTGGACTAATTTCATGTTTTGGAAATATTGATTTGGGTGATTAATCATGTAATGCACTTTAGGTAATTAAATTGCGGAATTGGATTCATGTAATTTAGTGATTTAGGCCTTAAATTGGATTTGGGCTTATTATGTTGTAAATGGGCTTATTGGGCTTTGTTGTACAAGTTGGGTTTAGGCCAAATGGATTGGATCCAATTGGGCCCAAAACCACTACCATAAAGCCCAAATGCAACTTATAAACCTTTAAAGTTTAATTGGGCCTAATGGGCCTAAATTGATTCTAGGCTTATGGGGTTACTCCTTGATTGGGCTTTGGTTGCCGAAGCCCACGCCTTAAAGAAATTAATTAAAGCCCATTAGACTTGAATTGAATTAACGTTGGACGTTAATCGGGCTTTGAGTCCCGAAGCGATTAAATTTGGAATTTAAGTCGAAAGGTTTATTAATAAAGTGTAATATTTAATTTGGAATTGAATGGTGAATTAGTATTAAATACATGTTAAATTGGATTTAATTATGTAGTTTAATTTAATTCAAGAATTCGTACTTTGAGTACTTATTCGCAAAAACGAGTTTGACTCGAGCAAAATCAAATCGTTGTTTGAACATTGGATGATCACATAATTATCAGATTAATTAATTTGATTAGATTGATTGATAGCATGCTTATGTGTGAATACGTGGTTGTGATGAATGAATAATGTATATCGGATGGATATTAGTTGGGTGGGGCAATTTTGGAATTGTTTGAAATAAATTCGATTTATTAAATTGGACCTGCGTGTCCAGCCTTATCACCTTTATTCTCTTTGTATTCTCTTCTCACCTATTCCCCTCAATGTAAATGAGGTTTCTTTAGAAGTGTAGTGTAACGGGTAGAAGTAATACAAGTGCTAGCTTGAGTTAGAAAGGGAGAGATTTGATCTAGGATCAATGTGTTAAGTATCCATCCGCATATCATTATTATTTATTTTCATACTCGCTTTATTATGTATTTAGAATGCATGTTTAAGGGTGTATGATGATGAGACCTTAACAAAGATAATGAAATTGGTAGCCAATTTGCACGCGAAAAGCCCTCATTAAAATATCATGCGTCTTTTCCTTCCATTGAGTGATTCTTGCTCAAGATCCTAGATTGGCATGGGTTGTTGGGCCAAAGTCAAGCCCTTGTCCGTCGAAGATGTGCTTGAATCACGAAGCTTTGTTCCATATTGGTGTCTTGTCCAAGTTGTGGTTTGTTGGCCAAAGTCAAGACCACTTCTTGTCCATCGACATTGATTACGAAGCTCCATGGTCAATGGGTCCGCGTACTGGGATCATCAGGTTGTTGTTGCCAAAGCCAAGGCCTAGTTGATTCAGAGGAAAAAGGTTAGGCTATATATTGGATATATAGCATATATAAGATATAGTTTCGGACTTGGATGTCCACCTACCGGATCTAGGAGTTGGATGAGATCCAATTGATCTTAGAGATCTACCTAGTTGATATCATCATACAATTGTTGGCCAAAGTCAAGATTGTGTGATATTTAACGGGATCCTAGCCCACTAGGAAACACGGTTTCCCGAGTACTCGACAGATGTTAGAGGCTCGACGAAAAATAGTGGGAGGCAAGAATTGAATTTGCATATTCGTTCAATTACTCGCCATATGCGCTCAAACAAATATCACTCGTCATATATTAAAAGTATTAGTTGGACTATATTTAATGTTGTTTTAATAAACATTTGGACTGTATTATAGTGTTATATTATTATATAATTGGATTATATTAATCAATATATTGAATTATTAATTTCAGTTTACAGTTGATTTTATAATTGGATTATAGTAATCAATGTAATTGAGGTTAATTAATTTGGATTATATATTATTAGTTAGTGTATTATAATCATATAATATATATAGTACCACTAATCGTTGATTAAATAGTTAGACTATTGTAATCAAGATAAAATGAAAAGTTGGATATTTAAAATATAATCTGGGATTAAAATATTTTAAATGATTTAATTTTCAAATTGGGATAAATAATAGGTTACTTTATTTGATAAAATAACTTATTATACCTTAAGCCCAAAATTAAGCAAAATAAGTAGAGCATAAAATCTTTGGAAGATTTATGTGATGATGACTTTAATGCTTAATTTAATATACTTGTCATAAATCTAATTTTAGATTTAATAAGTTTAAAAATTGCAATAAATAATTCTTGGAGAATTAATTGACTATTCTAGAGGTGAAAAGTCAAAGTTTGCAATTGGGCGTTGTTGCACAAGGTGCACATCGTTTCGATATTCTAAAAACCAAGGCTTGGCCTAAGGTTCCTGAAATATTGAAAAAATAATTGACATATCCCAAAGTGACTACCATTTGGATATGGCAGACACGAAGGAATTAAAGAAAGGGCAAGGCTCTGACTTTAAAAATGTTTGTCAAAATTATGTTCACTACTAGTATTGAAATTAGATTTTAAATACTTAGTGTGGTACATAAAATATATGTATTGATTTCAGAATCTGCTTTGAGCAGGATACTGACTTCAAGCTGAGATTGCTCTGCGAATCGGAAACGGGACGAAAGTCGCTGTTTCGACCGTAGATACCTAAGTTAGGAACTACCCTTCGGGTGTGTACTTAAATTAGGAACTGTTATAATGTAACTAGTTTGACTAGAGACATTATCTCTATATCAGTGTTTAATCCATTGTGGATAAACCTTTATATACTAGAACACTAAGTGTTTCATTATATAAAGATGATACTACTGAACACATTAGATGTGAATAACAGAATTTATATTTTGAATATAATTAAAATCTCAAAACATATAAAATGACAAATAAATAGCTCAATTGATTTGATCAATAGAGACTTATTTGTGGCATTGTTGTCTGGGACACAATTAAACAAGACTCGTATATCCGCACTTTTGAAGAGTGGGTACTAGGACTGATTTGACTATTCAAATAAAGTCTACGAATCTAGTTTATTAGGTAAAGTACCTAAAACACTGTTTACTTGATAATAGTGTAAGTGCCACCGATCTGTTAGCCCTATTCATGGTGAAGTTAGTGGGCCCATATCTAGCTAGGCTAGATGTGAACATGAATATTTCGTGACCTTAACGGATGTGGCATCACGTTATGGTTATGTGTTTCTTTTGAAGAACACAGATCGGAAACTATTAGAGTTTCGACACGAAGTAGATAAACAGATCGGCTGTAGTATTATACCGTCACGGTAAGATCGTAATGGAAAATACTTAACCAGTAAGTTTCAAACATACATGAAAGAGTATAGTATTCTTTCAGATGAGGACTCCTCCCGAGACACGTCAGTTAGACGGTGTATCCGAACGAAAACTGAATTTTTGTTGGACATGATAAGGTTTATCACGAGTCGCTCTGAGCTATCATTTCCTTCAACAGGATATGTATCTACAGTGCAAAACTTATTTAGAATAAGGTTCCATATAAATCTGTTTGACAGATATCATATAGGATATGGACAGGAAAGAAACAGGGTTTCTCATTCCTAATAATTTGGGTATGCCGGCATAAACGTTTGGATGATACCAAACTAAGGACCCAAATTGGATAAGTGCCAATAATAGGTTATCCTAAGGAAACCATAAGTATAGTACTTGTAAATCTCACATGAGAACAATGTGATTGTTGCTCACCATGCGGGTTTTTCCTGAGAGGAATACCGATATGCAGTGGTCAGTGGGAGGATAGTGATACTCGATGAAAATCAGAGTAATACTATTCAAGGCACGAAGTCCGTAATGGAACATAAAGTTCATCAATGATGAATCTGTACCATTAATCTTCGAATACACAAGAACCGCGTAGATCGGAGAGAATCAGGAAACAACCTTGGGTATGGGTTTCTGATGTAACCCCTTAATGATATAAATCTTATGAGGGTATACCATCTGACTACGATTTTTTTATAACAGACAACAAGGTTTGCGGGTTATTCGATCCATGTTTGGATTGAAGCAAGCATAAGGTTCTTGGAACTGACGTTTTTGAAATAATCATAATGGTTTATGATTTGACTCAAAACGAAATGATTCTTGTGTATATAAGGAGGTTAGTGGGAGAGCACTGATAATGAAATTCCCATAAAGCAATTGTTGAAAGCTTGGCTTTCATAGATATTCTCCGTAGAATTCTGGGGAGTAACAACCTTTATTCAAGGAATAAAGATCTACTGGGATAGATTTGGAGTTGTTAACACTCTCTGGGAAATTGTACATTTAAAATGTACTTGATATGGTGTCTCATACGCTTTGAGCATATTGAGTCACAATCGGGTCAATCCAAGTGATAGTCACTGGATTGAAGTTAAGGACATCTGTTAGTATCTTAGAGAACTAAAGATGCTGTCTTAAACTATGGAGAAGGAGAACTTGAAGTGACTGGGATCACTGCCGCAAGTTTCCAAACAGTTAAATAATACGGTACTATAAAGTTTAAATAACGGGACAGTGAGCTGGAAATCTTCCGAGCAAAATACTGTTGCCAAATAAACAACAAATGCGGATTATTGCTGCAGCTGAGGCAGCAATAGAAGCCATTTGGGTCGATAATAAATCTAATTAGATTAGATATAGTTCTGTTAGCAGCTGAGCTAGGCATCAGCACAAGGCTAAAGAATTAAAGGTCTCATCGACGATCCAGATATATACTTTATATCATCTGATTCGTTCGGATCATACATCGTGGCGATGTGATGATCGTATAAATCGCGTCAGATGATAATCATGCAAATCCGTTGACGAAAACCTTTTCTCAGCAACTTGAGCGAACCGTACATAGTTCGGGTGTTCGACACTTGAGTGACTGGCTATGTGCCAAGTGGGAGATTGTTGGATAATATGACCCATAGTGTCACTATTTGTACAGATCATAGTGTTGTTGTACAAATTAACTATGTGACAAGGAAATTGCACTCTCATCATTTGTGATTAGATCACCTTAGATATATAATGAAGAGAGGTCCCTATGATTAGTTCCTGGATTGAGATGATATGAGACAATATCAGTCCACGAAGGATTAATCATTAAATATCCCTAGCCGGAGTATTATCGAGACTGGACATCGATAATGCGGAATAGGCTAGTATTGCACTTGTGCGCGTTGTGAGGGCACAACGGCATAGTTCTCATATTTGGGTATTGGATACTCATGCAAGTGCGATAGGAGGTTGTGTTTCACCGATGGTACGGGAAACAGCTTCGCTCTGGATAGACCCCTCGAATCCCATTGGTATTATGACTATGTGTCTATGGGAGTCCGACATCAGGGTAGGTGTGTATGGTCTTAACCTGAGACTTGTACCGCTAATGCTTACGACAATCAGTATACTTTTGTTGAGGTCGTCTAGGACTCTAACCGGTTCTGTGTACGCCGATGCTGGGTATATTGAGAATCGTAGAGTATTGGGTTGTAATGTCAAGACAGAAGTATCACTCCAGTCATAGTGGAGATGATGTCACGCAGGAGGATAAGGTATTAGTGCTCTTAAGTGCTGGCCAGCCATCGGGATATTATGACAAGGTCATGTATATCCGATTATAGAGACTAGTTACCAGACATCCGATATGTGCTTCGGACGGGGCAGACACTTATCCAGCCCCAGCCCTAGCACGTGACTATCCGATACTGGGCCGATATACACGATACTGGTATACTACGCTTGATATAGATCTTAAATATTCTTAGAGAATATTACTGGAGAATTGGATAGACTTCGTGCTTTGCTAGAAGCCGATCTTGTCTCGTAAATCGGTAGAACGTAGTACTTGGTACGTACGTGATTCGGATACTCCGACGACCGTATTTACTGCCGAATTATCCTGGGATCTCATGGGTCGCTCCCGATAATGCACCGATGACGCATAACTCGCACTCATTAATAATCTGGGATTATATAGAAGAAAGAGAGATTTAATCTAGGATTAATTATGGAGATATTTTATCTGGGATAAAATATCGTCTTAAGAGAGAGAATGATTAATTTGGAATTAATCGGTAAATTAATATATTCGATATATTAAACGAAATTGGATTTCGACGCGGAATTGAAATTGGATTTTAATTCGGGCGAACGAATTAATTTGGAATTAATTCGTTAGCGACGTGAATAGTGAATTCGCTAGGCGTAATCATTTAATTACGACGCGACGGAAAACTCGCTAATTAGGAATTAGCGAAACCGAGCCCGAGTGTGATTGCGAGCGCATTCGTATTTCGAATTCGAGTGCGGCAACGCAAGTCACATCAAGCGTCAAATCACTCGTCACATCAAGCGTCAAATCAAAAGTCACTTTGAGTGATTGATTGATTGATTGATGGATGTGATTGATTGAGTGATAGACACTCAACATGTCACTTTGATAAAGTGAAATGAATAGTTGATGGAAGTAGATGAAAAGTTTTAGTTGTTGAGACTTTTACCATTTTATTATTTTGATGTATTATTTGGTAATTGTTTTAACATATTTTCTTGGAAAATATATAAAGCATTTTGGAAAATGCTTTGACCAATATTAATACACATTTTTCTCTCCTCCATTTCTCTCTCACAATTCACGCCCAAGGGGCTCTTTTCTCTTCTTCTTCACAGCTCACTGCCGTGAGCCAAATGGGAAGCAATGAGTGTGTTTTGTTGCAAAACACAAGTGCTAGCACACTTACGAGAGTTGCGAAGGTGTTAGGGAAGTCCACCCATGAGGCGGGATCCGTTCGACGAAGCTTGGATCTTGCGGAAGGACCATTTTCACGCCCAAAACTGTGTGCAAATTCTGCACAGCAGTGGTGCCAAACCAGTGAGCGTTTTTGGCTCCATTCGTCTTCAAATCGTCTCAACCGATCGATGTGAGTATTCCGCAACTTCATCGATATGTATTCGCAATGTTTTTCATGCTTATAATCGATCCGGGACCATAATAGAAATCAACATGAATTACACTCCAAGTTAAAGTGATAGACCTTTGACCTTATCATATACCAATTTTGGTATTTGATTTATATTATTTTATTTTTTGAAATAAATATAAAAAGGTTTTGGTAAATCAAGATAAACCACTTCATCTTCTCTCCTAAAAGTGGCGTGAACCACTCTCCCTTTCCTCTCTAGTGACCGAAACTGTGAAGGTTTCAAAGCTCTCCATTTTTCGGTTTTTGTTGCAAAAACTTGAAGAAAAGTGTGTTGTTTTGGAAGCATAAGTTCACACAAGGCTAGCACCTTCAAGGGATCATACAAAGGTGTTATGGGAAACTAATTCTTGAGCTTGGAAGGATCAAAGAAAGCTTGGAGCTTCCCCACTCACCTTGGCCGAAACCCTCACTGCACAAAGGAGAAGTTTTTATTTCATCAACGCATCCGCATTCCGATCTTTGTGAGTATGATTCCGCCATAATTCAATATTGTTCATTCATTTATATTTATTTGTTTTCTCTTTTGATTTTGGGACATGGATTAGAATTTCCAACAATGGTATCATTGAGCCTAAAGAGCATGAAAATATATTAGGGTAAAATTTGGGGAAAATTGGATGAAGCATGATTTGATGAATTGTTTGATTAAATATGCTTAGATGTATTTTAATTAATGTTATACATCATCAATTTCATGAAAAATAAATTGGATTATTTTTCTCCCCAAAGTTGGCTTGGCCGAATACTACCCTATACATTGGACTTGGTATTTTGTTGTTTGTAAGTTATGTACCCCCACAGGGTATACGTTAGTTCTCCATCATTTTGGATAACATTTTCTTTATTGTCTTATTGGTTGCTTCGACTGCCCCATTTGCTTGTGGTCGGTAAGGTGACGACTTGTGGTGTCTTATCCCGTACTTCTATAGCATTGCCTTTGTTTCTCATTGAAACTGGACTCCATTGTCTATTACTACATGATGTGGCATTCCATATCGACAAATGATGTTACGGTCTATGAACTTCGCCATCTGCTTTGCTGTGACGTTGCGAAACGACTCTGCTTCCACATATTTTGAAATGTAGTCTACTACTATTACTATAAATGGATGTCTATTCGATGCGTGTGGTCGAATTTCTCCAATCATATCAATTCTCCATGCTGAGAAAGGCCACGGCTCTGATAGGCCGTGCAACTATGTGTGCGGCAGATGATTCAAGTTACCGTGTGCTTGACAATCGTGACAATGCTTTACCAGCTTCGCGCAGTCAGCTTCCATGGTCAACCAGTAGAAACCTTGTCTCACTATCTTGCGAGATAAATTCAATCCATTCATGTGCGGTCCACATACTCCGGCATGTACTTCTTCCATTACCTTCTGAGCCTCTTATTTTCTTAAACATTTCAGCTGGATGCCATTCGCTTGTCTCTTGTATAGTTCTCCTTTCAGACTCACATATTAGGAAGCCAACTTCTGGATGGCTATCCTGTCCTTTCTGCTTGCAACTTTCGAGAATTCCTCGTGTTCTAAGTATCGCTGAATGTCATAGTACCAAGGTTTCCCATCATCGACTTCTACTTCCAAGATTCTTTCTATCTCATAAACTGGTTTGCTTGCCGTTTTCAACACCAGAGGTCTCATCACCAACTTCTCCGAATTTTCCCAAGTTGCGGCAAGTGTAGCAAATGCGTCTGCCATTTGGTTCTCTTCTCATGGCAAGTGCTCGAATTTACAATCGGGGAGGGCCTATGCTAGACTCCTGAGGTGGAACAAGTAGGGTTTCAACCGTTCTTCCTTCAATTCCCATTCTCCTTGCAGTTTTCGGACTACTAACATCGAGTCTCCATAGACTTCCACGCTCTTAGCTTTCAAGGCTATCAATGCTGTCAATCCGAAGGCGCATGCTTCATACTCAGCCATATTGTTGGTTACTCTGAACGTCAACCTCTTGGCCATAGGCATGGTTTCTCCTTCAGGGGTTACTATCATAATTCTGATTCCGGCTCCTTTGTAATTCACTACTCCGTCAAAATACATCTTCCATCCTTGGATTGTTATTGCCTGGATCTCCTCGTCTGGGAATTCAAACTTGTATTGATCTCTTTCTATCGGTTTTAATGCCAGGAAATCCGCTACGGCTCGAACTTTGATTACTTTGGAAGTGAGGTACTCAATATCGAACTCTGTCAGCAACACCAACCATCTGCCTAACTTCCCAACTAGCGAAGACACTGAATGCAGATACTTCAAAGGATTCTCCTTTGCTACCACTTGGATCTTGTAAGATTGGAAGTAATGACGCAACTTTCTGGACGCCCACACTACTGCCAAAAAAATCTTATCTACTTCTTGATAGCGAGCTTCGTACGGAAGCATCTTCTTACTGAGGTAGTAGACTGTATGCTCTACTCCCGTCTCATCTGCTTGTACCATCATCGCCCCCAGTGCTTCGGGTTCAATGGCCAAATATAATACCAAAGGTTTGCCAAGTCTTGGAGGTTTCAAAACAGGAGGTTTCACCAAATATTCTCTGATCCTGTCGAAGGCATCTTGGCATTGCTCATTCCATTTCACTGGCTGGTCTTTTCTCAGCAGTTTGAAGATAGGCTCGCATACTGATGTCAGCTTGGTGATGAACTGACTGATGTACTGAATCTTCCCGAGGAATGCTCTAACTTCTTTCTCTGTCTTCGGCGCATGCATCTCTGTGATCGCCTTGATCTTCTCAGGGTCTACTTCTATTGCACCCATTCCGACAGTGTGTCCTAGTAACTTTCCTGACGTTACTCTGAACACACACTTCTTGGGATTTAACAGTAGGTTGTACTTGTTGACTCGTTCAAGGACCTTCTCCAGTGCTTCTATATGTTCGCTTCTTGTCTCTGATTTCACCATCATGTCATACACATATACTTCAATTTCCTTATGCATCAAATCATGGAATAATGTAGTGGCCATCCGCTGGTAAGTGGCTCCTGCATTCTTAAGCCCAAACGACATCACCTTGCAGCAATATGTACCCCATTCAGTAACAAAGGCAGTCTTATGCTTGTCTTCTTCAGCCATAAGAACCTGATTATACCCTGAGAACCTATCCGCGAATGAGTACATGGCAGATAAAGCTGCACTATCAACCAATACGTCTATATGGGGTAGAGGAAAATCATCATTCGGGCAAGCTTTGTTAAGGTCTCGGTAATCCACACACATTCTGACCTTCCCGTCTTTCTTCGGCACTGGCACAATATTTTCCAACCACTCATGGTATTTCACCACTTCTAGAAATCCCACATCTATCTGTTTCTTGACATCTTCTCTAACCTTCTCAGCCCACTCAAGTCTCATCCTTCGGAGTTTCTGCTTTACCGGCTTCATATTTAGATAAGTCGGTATCGTATGCTGAGCGATACTTCTGTCTACCCCGGGCATGTCCTCATAGGACCAAGTGAATACTTTGGCATATTTGACCAATGTCTGTTCTAATTTCTTCCGCTCTTCAGAGGTCACCGCACTTGCAATTAAGACTTCCTTGGGGCTTTCAAGCGTACCAAGGTTGAATGCGTTTGTTTTGGTTGAGTTGATGTCAAATATACTCAAGTCATGCAAATTGAAAAGTAAGCAAAATGAATGTCTTTATTGTTAGCAGATGCAGGAATACATTCGAATAAATCAGAGAGATAAACATTTTCATCCTCTGCAGATGCTTCATCCCCCACAGCCGGGTCTTCCTCGGTTTCTTTATTCTCCTCGAGGGTCAGACTCTCTAGCTTCATCAACTCTTCCTCCCATTTCTCTTCCTCATTTTCAACTTCTGATGCCGGTGGTTTCTCACCCATCACATCCTGAAAGATCTCAAATCCGGGCACCATGACTCCATTGACTTCTACTGGTTCAGGTTCCCTTTGATACCCCGTTGCCTTCACGAAGTATTCCGTCAGTTTCGACCTTTTTTTCTTAGTCTTAGGCTTATCCTCATTAGACTTGTACCCCAACCCTCTCCGAGTGGTTTGCCTCTTAAAGTCAGGCAATGCTCCTCCGATACCCGAACCTGTACCTGGCTCGAACTTCATCTTCTCCATGATCCTAGCCACTTTAGGATCTACCCACTCCTCAAAGGTTGCCGACACTTGGAACCTCGTGAAAGGTTGTATTTCCAAAGCGGCCAAAGCATTGTCTACCTCAGCTCGAATGGTGACAATCTCTCCCCCGTACGGAAACTTAATAACCTAATGCAGAGTGGAGGGCACGCCCCCAAGCTTGTGAAACCATGGCCTTCCCAACAATAAAGCAAAAGTGGCCGGGATATCCAGCATTGTGAACTCAACCTCATCCTCAATTGGGCCCACTTTGACCATCGCAGCAAAAGTACCCTCGACTCCCCGCTTGCTATCATCATAAGCCTTGATAGTCATATTGGAGGGACTCAGATCCGTCGTATTTATACCTAGCCTCGCCAAAATCTTCAATGGGCAAACATTGATAGATGAGCCATCATCCACCATTACACAAGATGTCTTCTTACCTCTCACTTCAGCTCTTATGAATAATGGCCTGTTATGATTTCTTTCTTCCCCTCCGACGGGTTTCCCCCTCAGGAAAAGTTATCACTTGCAAAACTTCTTTTTGCACTGATCTTACAAACATTGCGGGGTTAGCATCCTCCGGTACTATTATCTTGCTTAAGGCCTCAGCCATGGCACGCATGTGCTCCTGCGATGCACATAGTAACTCCCAAATGCTTAACGGTGCTCGTGTTTTCTTCAACTGACGCAACACCACATCTCTTTCGGCATTATCCCCGTTCTCCGCCACTTCTCTACCTTCTATCAACACTTCATTGCCATTTTCTGCGGTATTATTGTAAAAGCGCCCACTGCGCGTCATTCCTTTTACCTCATCTTCATCACTGCTCGAGAAGTCCTCCCAGAAATTCTTCTCCTGCTCTGTTTCATTCTCACTACTACTATCCCAAATCCCCAGGCAAAAGGCTTGGTGGTCAAAGGACTTGAGGATAAGGCTTTCGGGTAGGCTAGAGCTTATCATGTAGGTAGGTGGTGGGACATAGTGATAATTTGGTAGGGGGTTTCGTTGTGTGTTGGGTAGCTCCTTTTCGGGGTCGGGTATTTTGTGGGAGTCTATGAGGTCCTAGATTTCATGTCGGAGTCGGGCACAGCTGTCGAAGTCATGGCCTTTTTGCTGGTGGTAATGGCAGTAAAGGTTTGGGTTGAGATTTGGTGGTAGAGGGTGCGTACGTGGTCTAGCCTCCAAGGGTTTTAGGAATCCTTGCCTTGTCAAGTTCTCCAGCACTTTAGACAAAGGCCTACCCAGATTAGAAAAACGCTGGTTTTTGATAGCGGTAACCTCGGCAGGTCGACCTTGGCTCCCGATAGTCCTCCAACAGTCCTCATGTTCAGGCCATAAAACTTTCTATTCTCCGCTTCTTCTTCCTCGATATCCATGACAGTCTCCCTTAACTGTCGAAAATCAGTAATCATGGAGGTCATCCTCCTCAGCTTGCCATAGATTGAAGGCTTGGTGCCCTTAATAATCATTTTGATCTGGTTCTTCTCTGAGGGCCGAGTCTGCATTTTCAAAAGCTGACTTCTCCAGCGGTCCACATAATTCTTGAAGCTCTCATCCGGTTTCTGCTTGGTATTCTCCAAGTTGCGAAGCGACAAGTCGATCTCCAAATCCGTGACATATTTGTTCAAAAAAGCTTCTGCCAGCGCTCTCCAATCCTCCTTAATCTTCCTTTCAAGGCCATGGTACCTTACCACGGGTGCCCCCTCAAGTGAAATCCCAAACATCTTCTGAACCTGACGCTGCGACAGGCCCACTGAACTCATTACATAAACATATTGTCGGAGATGGACCCTCGGATCCCCGTTCCCATTGAACTTGGCTATGTCGGGCATTTTGAACTGAGCCGGCAACAACTCCTCAAAATTCATCGCCTCATAATCCAACAAATCCTCATGCTTACCCTTCAGCTTACGGGTAACCGATTCCACATGATCACAGAGTTTCTACAATTCGGCCTGAGACCCGGCTATCCTTCCTGCGGCATACTTAGCCATGTCATCATCAAAGACGGGGTCATCATCATTCAACCCGCTCAAAGGGCCCTTATGCCTCTCATTCTTAGAGCCTCCAGCAGCGCGGGGCACAACCATATTAGTCATAGCAGTGGTCAAAGCTTGCAGTTGCTTGGTAACCTTAGTGAGATTAGCTTCCAGCTGATCCATACGAGATCCTTCATTAACTGATTCACTCATTTTGGCTAATGGTCTTTCGACGAGTCTTCCATCTTCCCTAACCCAACGGATATCTATGATGTCTTTTAAAACTGCGAGTCAACATGTATGCGTTCGATGCATGGAATGTATAAGTTAGCCCATTATCATTTTAAAGTATTCAATCATACTATTGTGCGGTGCAAACTTGTCCCAGTTGAAAGGGCCCAACAGGTTTACACTTTTGCGATAACATGGCTAAACAACTTCAAATGACAAGGGGCCTAAATATAAGATGGCTCATTGGCATTTCAGAAGCTTTTGGCCAAATTACCATAAAAGATGGACTCGCCCCAGTTTAGATGGCCCAACAAGCCCATACCTCATGACAAAAAGTCCAACTGAATCCAAATGAAAATGGTCCTAAACGCAAGCATAAAGAGATAGTTTCCACTAGTCCTACTGTGCGGGTTTACCAGTGAAGGATTGCCCAAAACTAGGACACTCAAGGGTTCAAGCGACCAAGTGAGAGCACCTTTTTTATGCGCTAAGGTACGTGCCAACGAGTTACGGTGGGTGACTGACTGTCAAATGGATTTCTCATTGTAGATTCCCCAGAGGGAGGGTGGAGCGAACTCTCTTAAATACTCAAGCCTCTTAGACTCTTATCGCCTTGGTGACAGGAATAAACAACAAGTCCTCCAAATTAGTCCATCACAGTAAGCTTCGAGTAAATGATTATCTAGGTGCCTTCACATCTATTCCTTATAGAAAAGGTAGTGAATGAAGGAAGACACCAAACCATTACTTAGCTCTAATAGTGCCTTTGATTAAACCCCTTCAACCCACGATAGACACGGTTAACTAAAACAAAACCACAAAAATTACAAGGCATTATTTCGGGGCCGATTCTCTATCCCCAGTGGAGTCACCAGACTGTAGGACACATAAATCGGCGACGCTTTTCCAGGCTTGCGGCCTAGTCGGGAGTACGGAGTAGCCCATGGGGGAACTAAACTGGAGAAATAACATGGAGTCGCCACCCAGTGTGAACTGGGAAAATGATTTAAGGCCGCACTCACCCCTCGTCAGGGAAGACCTCAAACCGTTGGGTTCGAAATGGTCACTTAATTATGCCACTTGTAATGAATAGATTTGTGCAATAATCTAACCAAATCTACGCACCAACAACCTATATCTAAGTTTGCATACTACCTATATCTAAGTTTGCATGCATAAAAGTAAGTTGAAATAACGGTAAGCACACAATTTCATGAACATATTAAATAAATAAATATGGAAAGGTAAATAAACAATGACGGTAAAAGCATAAACATTAAAACGAGCTAACTAAGCATATGATGGGGGAAAGAATAACTAAGGAAACAAACAAGCAAAACATAATGAAGGAATCTGTCCAGTGAGTGCACGTTTGTGTAGCTTTCGAAAATGCGTTCGAACGATAAACAGAATGCACGCGTTCGAGTAGCATTTTATAACGCGTTCGAACGGTAAACAGAATGTACACGTTCGAGTAGCGTTTGATAACGCGTTCGAACGGGACGAGGCAGAATGCATACGTGCATATAGCGTATGATAACGCGTTCGAACAGAATCAAAAAAATGAAACCTCTAATCACATAAACACCTAAATCATGCATAAAAAAGAAGATACTAAAAAACTAAATCATGCATAAAGGAAAATGACATACTAAACGATTAAATCAAGAATAACATAAGATTGGATGAAACAAATATGTGTGTCTTTCAAGTGGTACGTGAAGTTGTTTCCCAAGTACAGACCACATTACCGTCCAATCGGATTCGGCTACGGAATTTACGTCTGGGTTTCCATCCGATATACCACAAGAGATAACACATATTTCATTCATCTCATGGCCACAACATTCATGAATCCACAATACACAAGCGCAGAAATAATAACAAAAGGACGGGAATAAATAAAAAAAGGGTGCCCTCAGGTCTAACCTCTTAAGTCGTCTCTTGGAAGTGCGTTATGCGCCGTCGGAAGATTTAATGCTCCGCAACTCTTCTGGTTCACTGGTTCGTTGTTTTCCTTCGTTGCCTCGCTGTTTGGGGCTGCTGTTTCCTCTGTTTTGGGCTGCTATTTCTGTTGTTTTTGCTACTATTTTTTTGGACTACTTAAAGGTGTAATTTAGTGGTGATTTGGGCTACTGTTTGCGGTAATTGAAAGGGTTTCAGGGGTGTGATTTTTAGTGATGTAAAGGTTGTTTCTGGGCTGTGATTTTCGATGATGCATGGCTTTTTTAGGTTGCTTTTTTGTGGTGATGGAGGGCTATTTTAGGTTACAGGTGTGCGGCTGTGTGAAGGATTTTTCTGGACTACAGTTCACGAAAATGAGGGACTATTTTCCTATGCTTTGGGCGTAAATGAGCTAGGGTGTGATGGTTTGGTTTAAGCTTCTTTTTATAGGTAATGGTTGGGGTTTACCTTATGTGAATAGGGAAAGGATTTTGTGTAATTATGGGGATATCTTCTAATTAGTGTGCTATTAGGAAAAATCTATTTAATTAGGGATGTGATTTAATTTGATTTGATTTCTTCTCTTTTGATTAGGGATATGATTTAATTGAATTAGGAAAGTGTTTGATGAGATTTGATTTGAATCTTTTAATTTGGGAAGGTGATTTGTCTTGATTTTAACATGTGTTTAATGTGTGATTTTGTTATTTTGGAAGGAGGTGGGCGTGGCTTAAGGTAATTTGGGCGTGTGGTTGGTTTGTTTAGGTGGGCTTGGTGTGTGGTTTGTGAGGGTTTTGGGCTAAGGATGAGTTTAAAACAGAGGCCTAACAAGCGTACCCGAAGCTAAGCAAACGAATTAAATCTAACAAGGTGTCAATTTCTGACTCTTCCCTTCCGACGTTCGTTTCCCATGACTTCCACAACTTAAAGAGGTAGTGTCTCCATGTGAGACTCATCATCGGGACTTATATGCAAAAATGCAGTGCCTACAACACCACCTCGACCTAAACCTATATTGTCACTACCATCAGCAAAAAGGCCATGAAACTGACAAATGCACCCACCTCAGGCATGCGATCCAAAACCTCATTGACACCCATAAGATACCTGACCCTGAAAAAGAACAACCCGACACACACAGAAACCCTCTACCCAACTACCACTCCGTTCCACCACCCACCTACATGATCAACTTCGGCCTGCCCGAAAGCTTCCTGTATAGAGATATGAGACAGCAGTAATGAAGATGAAACAGAGCAGGGGAGAGATTTCTGGGAAAACTTTTTGAGTAGTGACGAAGACCAATAACAAAGGGATGAAGCCGATGTGATACTTTATGAAAGCCACATGAGAGCCTGAACCTATAGAAGTAAGTGGGATCATAGCCCTAGAATTCGAGATCTTCAAGGATGTGATGGGCAAAGAACCACAGGCAGAGGAAGATAAATGGGAAGAAGAACTACTACAGTTGGAGAATCTGACGCTCGAAGAAAGTAAGAAGACGGAAGAAGAAAAAGCTGCAAATGACGAAGATATTTATTTTTCTAACTTATTTGATTGTAATCCTATATTTATTAATCATAAAGACATTGATTTTGCTTATTTGTTCGATTCTTTTCTTGTTAGTCTGCATCATAACACACATGATATGAGCATATTTGAAATTAATTCAACAAAGACAAATGCATTTAATCTTGGTACATGTGAAAACCCTAAGGAAATTTCAATTGCAAGTGAGGTTACCTATGATGAGCGAAAATAATTAGAGAGAATATTAATAAAAATATGCAAAAGTATTCGCCTAATCCTATGAAGACATGCCAGGAGTAGACAAGGGTATTGCCCAGCACATGGTACCAACTTAGGAATGTGATTTAATTTAATTAGGAAGGTGATTTATGAGATTTGATTTAGTTTAGGAATGTGACACATAAAATCAAATAAAATTAAATCAAATTACCTTCCTAGATAACGAGATCATTTCCTAATGACACATAAAATCAAATATCCCCATAATTACACAATATCTTTTCCCTATTCGCATAAGGTAAACCCCAACCCTTGCCTATAAAAAGAAGCCTAAACCAACCCTTCACACCCTAGCTCATTCACACCTCTCATCTCTCTCCCTAAGAGCTCATTCACGCCCAAACATAAAAAAAACAAACAAACAACCTTCACGTTCTCTCTCCAGCGCAAGCAACAAAGACACTGGCCCTCCACCAACTCATCAACCCACACCATCAAAAAAATAGGGCCACGACACCAACAAAGAAGCTCACTCTCAGCCACTTAATCACACAGCCCTAAACCCACTCACGCACCTAGTACCAATCGACTCACAACTCAAAGAATAAACCCTCACGTACATACTCACTCAACAAACAACCCTCACGCACCCACAGTCCACTCATCACAGCCTCACGCACACACTCACGCCCTCAGCATTTGGCAGCACACAATCCACTCATCACAGTCTCACGCACACACTTACTCAACACACAACCCTCACGCACTCATCTCTCTCTCATTAAAAATCCCTCAATCTCACGCACAAGACCCCCTCACAAATAGCCTTCAATTCACGCCCACAACCAGCCCCTAGCACTTCAAACCGCATAAAAACACTCCAGAAAATACCCCAGCAATGACCAAAAATTAGCCCCTGAACTACACTCCAAACCACCAAAAACAGCCCCTGAAAAATAGCCCATTTTCACCGAAAACATTCCCTAAAAAAACGCACTTTTAAACCAGCAAACTAGTCCAGAAAAACTGCAACATCCACCACAAAAAAAGAGCAAACAGCATCCCAAACAGCGAGGCAACAAAGGAAAACAACGAACCAGTAAATCGGAAAAGTTGCGGAGCACCAACCTTTCCGACAACCGCGTAGCGCACTTCCAAGAGACGACTTAAGAGGTTAGACCTAAGGGCACCCTTTTTATTCATTCTCCTTTATTTTTATTTATTTTCTTATTTTACTTCGCATGAGTATTCTTGATTGGTGTATGCTATGACCATGGGATGAATGAAATATGTGTTATCTCTCGTGGTATATCGGATGGAAACCCAAACGTAAATTCTGTAGCCGAATCCGAATGGACGGTAGTGCGATTTGTACTTGGGAAACAACTCCACGTACCACTTGAGAGACACACATATTTTGTTTCATCCAATCTAATGTTTATGCATGATTTAGTCATTTAGTATGTTATTTATTTTTCTAAGCATTATTTAGTCGTTTAATATGTTATTTATTTTTCTATGCATGATTTAGTCGTTTGGTATGTTATCTATTTTTATGCATGATTTAGTTGGTTATTTCCAAGCATGATTAATTATTTCTTTCGCATTAGGAATTTAATTTATGTTTATGTTTAGGTTGTTATTTATTTTTCACTTTGATAATTCAATATGTTCATAAGATTGCGTGCTTGCCGTTATTCCGAATTACTTTTATGCATGCAAACTTAGATATAGGTAGTATGCAAACTTAGATGTAGGTTGTTCTTGCGTAGACTCGGTTATATGATAACATAAATCCTTTCATTACAAGTGGCATAAGTAAGGGACCATTCCGAACCCAACGGTTTGAGTTCTTCCCTTGCGAGGGGTGAGTGGGGCCTTAAATCATTTTCCCAGTTCATACTGGGTGGCGACTCCATGTTATTTCTCCGGTTTAGTTCCCCCGTGGACTACTCCGTACTCCCAACTAGGCCGCGAGCCTGGAACAGCGTCCCCGATTTCTATGTCGTACAATGAGGTCCCTTTCAAAAAAAGCGTAATCCACCTTGACCCAGTGCAGGTAGCGAAGAGCCGAAAGCTGAGCCAGGTCTGGGGGTGACCACTCTACAACCCCACGGATAAGGGACACAACGGGACCTTGAGCTCTGAGGCCAAAGAAAACTGAGCAATCATCAGAGGAGAATTGTCATAAAGAAACTGTAACCAAAGGCTAAAAGGATTCCTAAAGGAGTGAAGAAAATCCTCTAGCGCAAGGAATGCACAACCAAAGATGACACCAAGCCAATAGGACAAAGAAACCCCATCAGAATAGGGAATGAATCCATGCATACATGTCTCATACACGTAATTTTTGTTTTATGTTCGCAGGCTTTGAAGAAAAAGAAACGCAATGAGTACGAACAACTCCAAGAATGGAGAGGAACCTTGAGAATGAGGATGAAGAACTCCGAGAATGGAGAACAACTTCGGGAATGAGGACAAGCAACTCCTCGGGAATGAAGACGAGCAAGCTGGGAATGGCACTCCCAGAATTGAGAAAAACCTCAGGAATAAGAACGATCAACTCCTCGGGAATGAGGACGAGCAAGCTGGGAATGGCACTCCGGGAAGGGAGAACAACCTCAGGAATAAGGACAAGAAACTCCTCAGGAATGAGGACGAGCAAGCCGGGAATGGCACTCCGAGAATGGAGAACAACCTCGAGAATGAGGACCAGTAAATCCTCGGGAATGAGGATGAGCAAGCAGGGAATAACACTCTGGGAACAGAGAAAAACCTCGTGAATAAGGACAAGCAACTCCTCGGGAATGAGGACGAGCAAGCCAGGAATGAAGCCCAGGGGTCGAAGCACCTCGCCATCAACTCAGCACAGTTCGGGAATAAAGCACAGAGATCGAAGCATCTCACACTCAACTCAGTTCGGGAATAAATCCCAGGGGTCGAAGCACCTCACCATAAAACTCAACTCAGTTCGAGAATAAATCCCAGAGATCGAAGCATCTCACACCCAGCATGGTTCAGGAATATAGCCTATGGGTCGAAGCACCTATCCATCAACTCAGCACAGTTTGGGAGTAAAGCCCAGAGATCGAAGCATCTCACACCCAGCATGGTTCGGGAATAAAGCCCAGGGGTCGAAGCACCTCGCCATCAACTCAGCACAGTTCAAGAATAAAGCGCAGAGATCGAAACATCTCACACCCAGCATGGTTCAGGAATAAAGCCCAGGGGTCGAAGCACCTCGCCATCAACTCAGCACAGTTCATGAATAAATCCCAGAGATCGAAACATCTCACACCCAGCATGGTTCGGGAATAAAGACCAGGGGTCGAACACATCACCTTCAACTTAGCTCAGTTTAGGAATAAAGCCCAAAGATTGAAACATCTCACACCCAGCATGGTTCGAGAATAAAGCCCAATGGTCGAAGCACCTCGCCATCAACTCAACACAGTTCGGTAATAAAGCCTAGTGATCGAAGCATCTCACACCCAGCATGGTTCGGGAATAAATCCCAGGGGTCAAAACACCTCGCCATCAACTCAACTCAGTTCGGGAACAAATCCTAGAGATCGAAGCATCTCACACCCGATAGTTAGGGAATAAAGCCCATAGGTCGGAGCACCACGCCACCAACTCAACTCAGTTCGGTAAAAAATTCTAGATATCGAAGCGTCTCACACCTAGTGGTTCGGGAATGAAGCCCAATAGTCGAAGTACCTTGCCACCAACTAAATCCAGTTTGGGAATAAATCCCAGAGATCCAAGCATCTTTCACCCAGCATGGTTCGAGAAGAAAGCCCAGGGGTCGAAGCATTCGCCATCAACCCAACTCAGAGATCGAAGCATCTCACATCAGCAGCAAAACAACATGTAAGTCTGGCAATGGCCGACAAACCAAGTAAGCAAAAATGCATGCATGGCTTTGATAAGGTTGTCACTGTCATACACTGCACAAGCTCTATCAAAGTGGGGGTGACTGTAGACAATGTATTTTTTGCATGATCCCGATGATGAGCCTCGTATGGAGGCACTACCAAAAACGTTGCGGAAGTTGTGAAAAATGAATGCCGAAAGGAAAGAAAATCTCAAAAATCAGCACCTCATTGGATTATGACTCACTAACTAGCCTCGAATTCGCTCAGTCAGTTTCTGATTCAAAATTTAGCCTTAGACACGCCCTTGCACCCTTCAACTTCAGCCCATCCACACGACCCAAAGCCCATGCAACACACTATGCACACGCCCATAGGCCAATGAAAACCTCTCATGCATGCCGAAATCTTCACAAATAGATAAAATCCCATGCATTCCACATGCCAAAATTCCTTCATCAACACTTTCCAATTTAATAAAATTTTGGGATCCTATCCAATTTAACAAGATTTGGGATATTCTCATCACCAAGTTTAAGAGATTTTATTCCAAAAATAATTTAAGAATATATTCCCCAAATCAACATGATTTGTTTCCTTGTTTAGAGAACCTTCCAAATCATTAAATCTTTTCCCTGTTCACACTGGATGGTGACTCCTTTATTATCTGGTTTAGTCCCTCGTGGGCTACTCTGTACTCTCTACGGGCTGTGAGCCCAATAGTGTCATGATCGCCGAACATCATAGGCATAGCGGTAAACCTCGCTTCGCTCCTACATTCTTCTTTCTCATTTCTAATTTTTGGAAATGTTGAATAGTATCCCCCTTTTATACTAAAGGTTGTTTGAAATTGGTAAAAGTAGAGAAGAGTTTAGAAATTTATAAAAACTTGGAGAATTTACTAGAATGATCCTCGGGTACTATTCATTTGAGTTTTTGATTTACATTTTCAACCCATTTCTGGTTCGAATTTGGAAAATTGTTCAACACCGACATTGTAGTCTTGCTTTCAGCTTTTTGGCGATATAAAATTCATAAAAATTGGAGTTCGTATGAGAAAGTTATAGCCCAAATACCATGGGCTGTCCGGAGTGGAACATCGTACCATTTCGTATCAGAATTTCAATGAGTTTACCGATTGTTCGCAAAGTCATTTCAGAAGTGCATATGTGTCCAACCAAAATTTTATATTATGTAATCACTCATCCCACGATG
>SKCR01035772.1:0-49922 GCA_019454045.1 Zanthoxylum bungeanum | reverse complement strand
TCATGAAAGTCAAGCTTTCACCGATAGTATTATGGGAATATCATTTCCAAGAAATGACATGTCATTATTATATAGGACAGTACTTTCAGTGCGCTCCCACTAACCTCCTTATATAACAAGAATCATTTTCGTTTTGAATTAAATCATACACCATTATGATTACATCAAAACGATAATTCCAAGAACGCTATGCTTGCTTCAATCCATCTATGGATCGAGTTAACTTGCAAACCTTGTTTGCTCGTTTGGTGCGACAAAACCATCAGGATGTTGTAAACATCCTCCAAAAGGTTTCCGTTAAGGAAAGTGGTTTTGGCATTCAGCTGCCATATTTCATTAATGAAACATGCAGCATCAGCAAGCATTATCCAAATGGATTTACTGTGGCAACTGGTAAAAGGTTTCGTCGTAATCGACACAATGTTGATAACGATACCTTTCGCTACAAGCCTAGCTTAGTACGTTGGTATTTGCCTTCCATATATGTCTTCTTGAAGACTTATAGTACCAATAGGCACAATGCCTTGCGGTACATCAACTAGTATCCAAACTTGGTTGGTATACATGGAATCCATTTCGGATTTCATGGCACTTTGCCATAAATAGGGAGTCGATACCTTGTATCACTTCCTCATACATAGTCAGTTCGTGTTCCTCAATAAGATTGACATCTTTATGAGGTGAGATCAGAAACCCATACCCCAGTTTGTTTTCTGACTCTCTCCGACTTACGCGGTTCTTATGTATTCGAAGATTATTGGTATAGTTTCATCCTAGATGAACTATTTGTGTTCCATTAAGGAATCAGTGCCTGGAAAGTATTACTCTGATTTTCATCGAGTTTTACTTTCCTCCCACTTGCCACTGCATATCGGTATTCCTCTTAGGAAAACCGCATGGCGAGCAACAATTACATTGTTCTCCAGTGAGTTGTATAAGTACTATACTTTGGTGTCCCTAGGATTACCTACAATTAAGGCACTTATCCGATTTGGGTTCTCGTTTGGTATCATCCAAACGTATGCCTAGCATTCCCAAATCTTCAGGAATGAGAAACCCGATTTCTTTCCTGTTCATATCTAATATGAAGTCTGTCAAATAGATTTTTATGGAACCTTATTCAAAATAAGTTCTGCACTGTTTATGCGTATCCGTTGAAGGAAATGGTAGCTCAGAGTGACTCATGATTAACCTTATCATGTCCAACAAAATTCGGTTGTCCGTTCGGACACACCGTCAAATTGATGTGTTCCGGGAGGAGTCCTCATTGAAAGAATACTATACTCTTTCAAGTATTCGAGAAACTTATTGTTTAAGTATTTTCCACCATGGTCTAACCGTGACGGTATAATATTAACCGATCTGTTTGTTTATTTCGTCGTGTCGAGACTCTTTGATTTCATCAAAAGTTTTGATTCGTGTTTCAAAAGAAACACATAACCATAACGCGATGCCACATCCGTAAAGGTCACGAAACATTCATATTCACCTCTAGCCTAGCTAGATATGGGCCCACTTACGTCACTATGAACAAGGGCTAACAGATCGATGGCATTTTCACTTTTACCAAGTAAAAAGTATTTTAGGCACTTTGCCCAATAAACTAGATTCATAGACATCATTTGAATAGAATCAAATCCGTCCTAGTATCCACTCTTCAAAAGTGTGGATATACGAGTCTTGTTTAATGTGTCACAGACAACAATGCCACTTATAAGTCTCAACTGATTTATTCAGTTTTGAGCTATTTGTTTGTCATGTTATACATTTGAGATTTATTATATTCAAAATATAAATACTGTTATTCACATCTAATGATTTATCTCAATATCATCTTTATAAAATAAAACACTTTAGTGTTCTAGAATATAAATGTATACCCGCAACGGGTTAAACCCTGATATAGAGATAATGTATCTAGTCAAACTAGTTACATTTTAACAGTTTCCTAATTTAAGTACACACCCGAAGGGTAGTTCCTAAACTTAGGTATCTACGGTTAAAACAGCGACTTTCGTCCCGTTTCCAATTTGCAGATTAATCTCAACTGAAGTCAGTATCCTGCTCATAGCAGATTCTGCACACCAGTACATATTTATGTACCCCAATCCAGTATCTAAAATCCAATTTTAATACTAGTACGAACATGTTTATGACAAACATGGTTGAAGCCGGAGCCTTGCCCCTCTTTAATTCTTTGATGTCTCTTTGTCCATACGGCAGTCACGCTTCCGTGTCCCCGTTTGCTACAGTTTAGGCAGACATTCTGGGATATGTCCTTTGTCTTCCAGAAGATTATAATGGCTTTGGCTTTGCCTTTTTTCAACATTCCAGAAGCCTTTGGCCAAGCCTTGGCCTTCTAGAATATCGAAAGTAAGGTGCGCCTTGCGCTTCTTGCCTTATTGCAAACTTTGGCTTTGTCTCCTTGAGCATAGCCATTAACTCTCCAAGAGTTTACTATTTAAATTAGTACTTCTAAGATCTAAAGATAGATCTATGAAGATCTTTCAATTTCAATATCATACTATGAGGATCTAATCCTAAGTTCTGATTAAGAAATTAAGGAGTCTATTTGGCAAGCTTATTGGATTAAGCACTAAAGTTATCATCACATGAATATTCCAAATATCATGTTCTACTATTTGCTCAACTCCGGGCTTAGGCCTAAGATGTTATTTTATCAAATAAAGTAACTTCTTAGTTTTCAGGACTATCCTGAAATTGTATTCCCAATTTGAAAATCAAAGTCGTTTAAATACATTTCACCCGGGATTATGTTTTAAACACTAATCTTTCATTATCTTGATTCTAATAGTCCAACTATTTAATCAATGATTTTAGGTACAATTTATTATAATGATTACTATAGTCTAACTATATAATCAACTATAATTTAATTGATTTAATTCAATTATATTGATAACTATAATCCAATTATAAAATCAACTATAATTGAAATAGTTTGAATACAGTCCAACTGTTAATTAAAACAACATTAAACTATTAGTCCAACTAATATATTAATTTATTGATGAATAATTTGTAATGAGCGCGTATGGCAAGTAACTAAACGAATATTGCAAATTTAATACTTACCTCCCCATATTTTTCGGCGAGCCTCTAACCCTCTGTGGAGTACTCGGGAAACCTTGTTTCCTAGTGGGCTAGGATCCCGTTAAATAACACACAATCTTGACTTTGGCCAACAAATTGTATGTTAATTAACTAGGTAGATCTCTAAGATCAATTGGATCCCATCCAATTCCTAGATCCAGTAGGTGGACATCCAAGTCCGAAACATATATCTTATATATGCCAATATATATCCAATATATTTCCTAACCTTTTCCTCTGAATCAACTAAGCCTTGGCTTTGGCACAACAAACTTAGTGATCCCAGTTAAGCGGAACCCATTGACTATGGAAAGCTTCGTAATCAATGTCGATGGACAAGAAGTGATCTTGACTTTGGCCAACAAATCACAACTTGGACAAGATACCAATATGGAACAAAGCCTTCGTGATTCAAACACATCCTCGACGGACAAAGGTCTTGACTTTGGCCAACAAACCAATGCCAGTCTTGGATCTTGAGTAAGAATCACTCAATGGAAGGAAAACGCTTAATATAATGTTGAGGGTTTTTCACGTGTAATTGAAACCAATTAATTATCTTTGTTAGGTCTCATCATCATACACCCTTAAACATGCATTCTAAACACATAATAAGGCGCGTAAGTAAATAAAATAATAATGATATGTAGATGGATACTTAACACATTGTTCTTAGAACAAATCTCTCCATTTCCTCTCTCCCGCTAGCACAAGTATTACTTCTACCCCATTACATAACACTTCTAAAGAAACCTCATTTACATTGAGGGGAATATGTGAGAAGAGAAATACACAGAGTCAAGAGGTAATAGGCTGAACTCGCAGGTCCAATTAATAAATTCTAAATTTATTACAACAATTTCCAAAATTACCCTCACTCATCTAATATCCATCCGATATTCATTATTCATACATCGCAACCATGTATTCACACAAGCATGTTATTCAATCAATCTAATCCAATTAATTAATCTGAATATTAATGAACATCCAATGTTCAAACAACGATTTGATTTTGCTGGAGTCAAACTCGTTTTGCGAATAAGTACTCAAAGTACGAATTCTTGAATTAAATTAAACTACAACATTAAATCCAATTTAATATGTATTTAATACTGATTTACTATTTAATTCCAAATTAAATATTACACTTTATTAACGAACCTTTACGACTTAGATTCTAAATCTAACTGTTACGTGTCTCAAAGCCCGATTTACATCCAATGTTAATTTAATTAAAGTCCAATGGGCTTTTAATTAATTCTTAAGGCATAGACTTTGGTCAACATGGGTCAAACCCAAATATCAAAGCCCATTTAAGGAATCACCCTTATATGCCAAGAAACCAATTTAGGCCCATTAGGCCCAATTAATTAAATAAAAGGTCCATTAGTCATAATTGGACTTTATGGATATGGTTTTGGGCCCAATTGGATCCAACCAATTTGCCTAAACCAATCTTGGTACAACCAAGCCCATTAAGCCCAATTACAACTTTACAAGCCCAATTTCCAAAATAGGCCCATTATTAAATTCCAAATTTCAAATTTTATAACTTAATTAACCAAAGTGTATGCCATAATTAATTACCCAAATTAATATTTCCAAAACAAAATTTTGTACAATTAATTATGCTCATTATGATCAAAACATGTCCAACACATTTTAATAAAAAATCAACTCATTATACATGCTTTCTTTGTCTCGGCATTTTAGGGATTTAATAGTCAGATTCGGTTTCAATCAATTAAATCCACAATCAACATTACCCAATGTTTTCCAACTCATCCAATGATCAAAAACACAAAATACAAAGACATTAGGGCAAGAGTAGTATTCGGCCAAGCCTCACCAATTTGGGGAAAATTGTTCCAAATCAATTTTCATGAAATTGATCACATCCAACTTCAATTAAACATCATTCAAGCATACTCAATCAAAGAATTTTATCAAATCATGCTCAAATTCAATTTACCCAATTTTAACCATAAGTTCAAGTTTCATGCTCAATTGGCTCTGATACCATTGTTGGGTTTCTACGGTCTAACCGGGATGGATTCAAGCAATGAAAACTCATATGTGAATACTCGTAAAAGCATGGCGGAAACATACTTACATTGAACGGCTTAGCGATGCGTTGAACAAAATTCCTCCAAGCTCCCTTGAAGCTCTCGGTTTGACTCCTTGTTGTCTTTGTGATTTTGGGTCATGCCCCTTCCATGGATACTCCATGCTCCAAGCTTCATTTGGTGATTCCATGCTCACAAATGCGGTTCCCTATCACCTTAGGATGACCCTTAAGTGTGCTAGCACAAGAAAATTGCCACAATTTTCTCTTTGGCTTCTCCTTTTACTCGGCCAAGCAAGAAACAAGAAGAAAAATGGCTTCAAAAGCCGAATGGGAGAGAGGAGGGAAATGGTTCCAAACCGTGAATCATAAGAGAGAGAGAAAAGAAATTGTGTTTGTATTTGTTTTTGATTTTGTTTATCTAATACACAAAAACCAAAAGTCAAATATCAAATAAAATATTGATAAATGTCTTTCAAGCCTTCAAAAGCTTTCCAATCCACTTACATCAATCATGAATAGTGACATTGTGTCAATCACTCAAAGTGATGTGACTTACATCACAAGAATGACTAATGATTTGACGCTTGATGTGACTTGTGGGCCCCACTCGATTCGAAATACGAGCGGCCCCACAAACACTCCCAGGCTCGGATTCGCTAATTCCAAATTAACGAATTTTCCGTTGCGACGTAATTAAATAATTATGCCTAGCAAAATTACTATTCACGTCGCTTACGAATTAATTCTAAATTAACTCGTTTGCCCGAATTAAAATCTAATTTCAATTCCGCGTCGAAATCCAATTTCGTATAATATATCGAATATATTATTTTATCGATAATTCCCAATTAATTGTTTTTCTCTCTTTAATTAATATTTTATCCCAGATAAATATCTCCATAATTAATCCCAGATTAATTTTCTCTCTCATTTAATTAATCTCAGATTAATAAAGTGCGAGTCATACGTCATCGGTGAATCTTCGGGAAGCGACCCTGAGATCCCCAGATATGTTGGCAGTAAATTCGGTCGTCTGACTATCCGAATACGTACGTACCTAGTACTACGTTTTTACCGATTTACAAGAAAAGGTTGGCTTCAAGCAAAGCATCATGCCTACCCAATTCTCCAGAAATATCCTTACAGGAATAAGTGATCCATATCAGGCGTAGTATACGTAGTATTGCATATTTCAATCCAGCATCGGATTTCACGTGCAAGTCTTGAGGCTAGAAATGTGTCTGCCCCGTACGAAGTACATATTGGATCTCTGGTAACTAGTCTCTATATCGGATAATCATGACCTAGTCATATTATCCCGATGACTTGAGTACATAAAAGAACCAGTTCCGTATCCTACGTGATCATCATCTCCAATATGACTGGAGTGATACTTCCGTCTCGACATCACACCCAATACATTACGATTCTCAATATACCCAGAAGAGGCGTACGCAGAACCTGTAAAGCCCTGGATGACCTAAACCAATGTACATTGATTGTCGCAAGTATTAGCGGTGCAAGTCTCAAGTAAGACCAAATACATCTACCCTGATTCGGACTTCCATAGACACATAGTCATACTACCAATGGAATTCCGAGGGGTCTATCCAGAGCGAAGCTGTTTTCCGTACCATCGGTATAACACAACCTCCTATTACACTTGCATGAGTATCCTATACCCAAATATATGAGAACTATGTCATTATGCTCCCACAACGCGCACAAGTGTAATAGTAGTCTATTCCGCATTATCGATGTCCAATCTCGATAATACTACGACTATGGATATTAATGATTAAACCTTTATGGATTGATACTGTCTCATATCATCTCAATCCGGAACTAATCATATGGACCTTCTATCATTTATACATCTTGGTAATCTAATTACAAATGACAGAAGAGCAATTTCCTTTGTCACATAGTTAATTTGTACAACAACACCATGATCTGTACAAATAGTGATGATATGGGCCATAACTGTCCAACAGTTTCATACCCCTATAATGTAAATGGTAGCTTGTCTGCCCAATCCTTGTAAGTTTCTCTCATTTTAGCTAGGATCCTCTTCAGAGTTTTATTAGCAACCTCTACTGCCTCGTTTGCTTGTGGTCTATATGGTGACGGCTTGTAGTGTTCAATCCCATACTACTTTAACATGGCTTTGGTTTCTCCATGAAATTGCACCCTATTATCTGTTACCACATGGTGTGATATCCCGTATCGATAGATGATGTTTCATGCAATGAACTTAACCATCTTTTTGGCTTTGATATTGTAAAAGGGCTCGGTCTCTACCAATTTAGAGAAATAGTCTACAGCTACCACCATGAATCGGTGTTCATTAGATGCTTTCGGTTTGATTTCCCCAATCATTTCGATACCCCATGCTGAGAATGGCCAAGGTTCTGACAACCCATATAACTCTATTGGTGGTAGGTGGTTTAGGTTTCCATGGGCTTGATAATCGTGGCAGTATTTTACCAATTTCACATAATCTGTTTCCATAGTCAACCAATAAAACTCTTGTCCTATGATTTTTCTTGAAAAACTAAGCCCATTCATGTATGGCCCACACACCTCTACATGGGCTTCTTCCATCACTTTCTTAGCTTCTTCCTCTTTTAGGCATTTCAATTGTACTCCATTAGAATGCCTCTTATACAAATCCCTATTCATGCTGATGAATTGTGAAGCTAGCTTCTCGATGGCTAACTTGTCTTTTCTGCAAGCTCATTCTGGAAATTCCATCTGATCTAGGTAATCTTGGATGTCGTAGTACCATGGCTTCCATATTCTCTTTCGACCTCCATAACCCTTCCAATTTCATAGCTAGGTTTACTAACTGTAGTCAATATTAAGGGTCTCATGGTTAGTTTTTTTTGGATTCTCCCACGTTGAGGCTAAAGTGGCCAAGGCGTCTGCCATGTGATTTTCTTCCCTATGAAGGTGCAAGAATGTATACCTCGGGGTGCTCTGTATCAAAGTCTTGAGGAGGAATAAGCATTGCTTATCCTATTTTCCTTAAGCTCTCACTCTCCTTGTATCTAGCGAATTATTAACAAGTCTCCAAAAATTTTTGCCTCTTCCGCCCTAAAGGCTATCAATGCGTCTAATCCGAATGTGCATGCCTCATATTCAGCGATGTTGTTGGTGACTGCAATGGTTAACCCCCTAGCCATGGGCAAAGTCTCACCGTCTGGGGTTACCAGTATGACTCTGATGTCTGCTCTCTTATAATTTACGACTCCATCAAATTACATCCTCTAACCTTGAATATCTATTTTTTTTACTTCTTCGTCTGGAAACTCAAATTCATACCTATCTCCTTCAATAGGTTGTTGTGTTAAAAATTCAGCCATGAATCGCCCTTTCTTTACTTTTTTAGTGATGTAATTTATATCAAACTCTGTCAATAACAGCAACAATCTTCCTAACTTCCCAACCAAGGAGGGTGCTATTTGGAGGTTCCTCAACGGGTTCTCTTTGGTGACTACTTGTATCTTGTAGGATTAGAAGTAGGTCGTAGCTTCATAGAGGCTCATACTACTATTGTAGTTGGCGTTTGGAGAGCCAATTCGAATAATATATTGTACATTATATTTTATTATTTATTAATATAATAAATATATTTTCATCAACCCTGTTAATGATAATTTATGTCATAATGCATATAAGTTTGATATAACAATATGCTGAGAATGACATCGACCTTAGAATAGTCATGTAGTAATACTAAATATTGGGTGATCTGATATTAGGATAGTATTATTATTATAAAATATTCTTAAAATAAATATTCCTAGTCGTTGGTTTCAGAATACGGTTGAATTTCTATAACCTAGAAGACTAGCATATTTTATATATTGGAATTGGAGTTCCAATGGTCTAACCCAATATACCAAAAGCAATAGAATCTCGTATAGACATGTGGGTACTCATTGGAGTGAATATTGAATGACTCACATGTGATTCTCAATAGTTGGAAGTACACACCACCATCAATAGGAATCTCCTCGATTCGAGTAGCATATGTAATCTTTTGACTATAGGATAACATTGATTTTGTGTGTGATCCTCCACACTTTGATGCCATATATATTAGAGACCTTTCATGGTCTGACCGTTAGATGTTCGTTGGATGTGGACCGATTCACTCGTTAAACAAGTGTGAATCAGTAAGTTATGATTCTTAAGACTTTGGCCAAAGCCAATCACCTAGGGTGGATCACATTTATAAAAAATGATGTTCTGATTAGTTGTAAAGAATAGTGGACATGTCGAAAATATGAGATGTGTGCCTCAGAAACTTGATGGTGTAATCTATGTTTCCTAAGCACAACTCGGATAGCCTACGACGTAAGGATTGTTAAACATATGTGATGACCTCGACCTGTATAGTTCAGAAACGTCATTCGTGTTATTCGCGAGTTCGGAGGTGGTCGAATTGCGTATATATAAGCTAGGCTTATATGACGAACGTGTCTGGACTTAGAGAGTCCCATAATATAAAGTGTACTCGTTAAGCACTTGGGTAGCCGATAATGTTTGATAATAAATAATTTTTGATATTATAATTATCAATTAAAATAATTAAGTGTTATTGGATAACATTAATTATTTACTTTGACCCAATTGGATTAATTAGATTAATCCAAAATCACACATGGGCTTTGTTGTAATCCAAAATCACACATGGGACTAACATGAGAATAAAAGAGTCGCCACCGAGTATAAGACACTAGTAATGATTTAATGCTGCACTACAACCCTCGCAAAGTCTGACCTTAAACTCGTTTGGGTTCGAAATGGTCCCTTACTTATGCCAATATAATATCCAGACTCAAAAGAGGATCCACTTGTCTTATAATACATAAATCAAACACACAAAATTTATATCGCATATAAACACACAATGAATAATATTATAATCAAAAGAAATATATATCTCACAGTAGCTAAAAGATAAAACAGAATATATCCAGAAACATGCTTCACTGGTCTAGACTCGCGAAGTTCTGGCAAGATTTTAACAGATGTCTGAACGGACTTGCTGGAAGTCTAGTTGGAGTTTGCTGCGTAACCAGAAACACAGACTCATGAATACGAATATTTACAGATTTGACATCAGAGTGGTGATGTAATAACTAAAGCAAACAATCAGGCATTAGTTATTTTAACAGTAAATTTCATGACAATCATATATTAAGAATAATAGTGGTGAAAACAGAAATAAAACTAGACACATCGGTTTCATGGTGGTACGTGCAGTTGTGTCCCGAGTGCAAACCATACTAACATCTAGTCGAATTCGGCTATGGAATATATGTTCGGATTTCCATCCTATATACCACTAGAAATTTGAGGCTGGCTGTAGCTATTCTTGTGGCCAGACTTTCTGTATGACGAATGCATGTCTGATCGGATATGGGGTATGTTTGGCCGGATATGCGGCGTCACCAAAACAATAAATTTTAGATATGAAATTTAAGTTTTAAGGGCCATCGGGTCGTACCTCAAATGTTACTCGGCTCTGAGAACACTATTGAAGGTTTAGTCCGTTGATTTGGTCTCTTGCTATAAAGAATTCATGGGATTGTTGTGTGTTATGGCTTATTAGGTAATTGTTTTAGCTTCTTTTGGTTCTGCTATCTATCGTTCTTTTTTTTTCTTTTTTTTTTGTATCCAAAAACCTCTCTTAAAGAGAAGAACATATGTTCTTTTATAGTGCTTAGGTTATGGCTATTAGGGAAAAAATCCCCTTGATAAGGAAAATCATTATTAAGGAAAAAAAATTATTTAGGAAACTAATTAAAAATGAAGGTTTTGTGTTTATATAAGCTGGTTAAAAGGGAAACCAAAAAGAAGATCGAGTTGTTATGTTATTCTAGAAACACGATAGATATCCGGCCAAATGTTAAGGATATTTGGCCGGACATACATGTTTATACTAGGCCGGATATATGTGATGTCCAACCTAAACTTTGGCTTTGGATTTTTTGGGGTTTCTTCTTTTCCAGTATTAGACCTTACAACTTTCTTAAGCGCTTCAGATGTATCCTCATAAGAGACTCATCATTGGGCTGTAAAAATGCAATGTCTACAGTGATATCACCAAGAATATTATCTTTTGGGTAATTCAACATAATATGGGATGAACGAATAGGTTCATGAGGCTTATCACCCCTTAAGGAGAAATATGCATCAAGATTGTCAGATTTAACAGATCCGCTTTCCTTACCCACCTTTCCAGACTCTTTGCCACTCTTAGTAATGGGGATAGGCTCACCTTCAACACTTGGTCTATAGCTGACGTCATCTACAATAAATTTATTATCTCCATAAATGTATGGATATTTTTATTGTGTACTTTATAAGCTCTATTATTCTAAGAGTATCCTAGAAAAATGACTTCATCACTTTTGGCATCATATTTTGCTAGATTCTCCTATCTCTCAAAATGTAGTAGGTGTTACCAAAAATTCTAAAGTATTTGACATTAGGTTTCTTACCCTTCCATAATTCATATAGAGTTTTCTCAGTTTCAGATCTAAGAAATACCCTATTTGAAATGTGACAGGTTGTGCATACAGCTTCTCCCCAGAAATACAGGGCAAGACCTATGTTGCGTATCATAACCCAAGCCATTTCTTGAATGACTATATTCTTCCTCTCAACTACTCCTCTGCTGAGGAGTGATAGGAGTAGAGAACTCATGTTTTATTCATGTTTTGGTATAGAAAAACTCAAGACTAGATTTATGAAACTCAAGTCCATGATTAGATCTTATCATAACAATGTTTAAATCATTCTCAGTCATAAATGTTTTACATAAGACTTGAAAGAGATCAGCAACTTATGCCTTTTCCCTAAGCAGATCTACCCATGTATACCTAGAAAATTTATCAACAACCACTAGGATATATCTTTTTCCCTTTAAACTTTCAGTCCTGGATGGTCCCATAAGGTTCATATATAGAAGTTTTAGGGATCGTTTGGTAAGAACGTGAATGGTATGGTTATGTTTTGTTCTAGTTTGTTTGCCAAGTTGACATGGTCCATAAACAGAGTCATCTACTTTGCCAAGACATTGGAGACATGTAATGAGATTCTTTTTGGACACCCTGGACAAGTCATGATAGCAATGTGTCCTAACATTTGATGTTAAAGGTTTATCTTATCTATCATATTAGGATTACATATGACGGTCTGACCGACTGAGATACCATAGCAGTTTTTGTTCATCCTAAAACCTGTTACAACACAATCACCTTGAGAATTGTATTCATAACACATATTCTTCTCAAAGCGAACTTCCAAACCAGTATAAAAAAAGTGACTGACACTCAAAAGATTGGTAATTAACCCCTCAACATAAAGGACATCATCAAAATAGGTATTCATAGTAATGTAAATCTACCTTTTTCCCATGATTGGTGCTTCCCTCCATCACCAAAGGTAACATTCTCAATCATATTCTTTTCAAGGAAAATAAACATAGCTTTCTCTCCACACATTTTTCTGGAGCATCGACTATCATATTTGATTGTCCCTAGCCTTGAGAGCTATGTGAGCAGCATAACACTCTTCTCTTCTAACCCAAGCTTTCCTATGATTTTTGTTTGACTCAGAGTTCTTAGTTAACATAGCTAATTTCTCACTGATGAGTTTGGCCTTATGAGCTAAGGTTGAAACATATCGAGATAACAAGCCAAAATTGTCCCTAGATGAGGTATTCCAAGACTTACTGTAGTTTTTTCTAAGCATGAAACATTTATGACGAGTGTGTCCTAATTGGCCACAATGGTGACTATTGGAGTTGGTGCTTGGAGTGCCAATCCGAATAATATATTTTATTATTTATTAATAAAATAACTAATTTTTCATTTCAACCTTGTTAATGGTCATTATTATGTCATAATGCATATTAGATTGATATAAAAATATGTTGAAAATGACATCGACCGTATAATAGTCATGTAGTAATACTGGACACTGGATGGTCCGAAATTCGAATAGTATTACTATTATAAATTATTCTTAAAGTAAATATTCCAAGTCGTAGGTTTTGGAATACTGTCGAATTCCTATAACCTAGAAGACTATCACATGTCGTATATTAGAATTTGAGTTCCAATGGTTTAACCTTATGTACCATGAGCAAGGGAAGCTTGTATAGACATATAAGTATTCGTTGGAGCAAATACTTAATGACTCATATGTGATCCTTAATAGTTGGAAGTACACACCACTATCAATAGGAATTTCCTCGAGTGGAGTAGCATATGTGATTCTTTGACTATAGGATAACATTGATTTTGTGTGTGATCCTCCACACTTTGATGCCATATATGTTAGAGACCTTTCATGGTCTGACCGCTAGATGTTCGTTAGGTGTGGACTGCTGAACTTGTTAATCAAGTGTGTATTAAGATATGATTTTTCGGCCTGTATGTGTACCATAAGGGGTTAAGGTATTCATGTGAGTAAGTCATAGTTCTTAAGACTTTGGCCAAAGCCCATCACCTATGGTGGATTATATATATCAGAAATGGTGTTCTGATTAATTGTAACGAATCGTGGATATGTCGACATGAGATGTGCGTCTCAGAAACTTGACGGTGTAATCTATGTTTCCTAAGCACAACTCGGATAGTCTACAACAGAGGGATTGTTAAACATATGTGATGACCTCGACTTGTATAGTTCAGAAAGTCCGTTCATGTTCTTTGTGAATTCTGAGGTGGCCAAATTTGTACATATAAGCTAGGCTTATATGACGACTGTGTTTGAACTTAGAGAGTCTCACAATATGAAGTGTACTCATTGAACACTTGGGTAGCCGATAATATTTTATAATAAATAATATTTGATATTATATTTATCAATTAAAATAATTAAGTGTTATTGGATAACATTAATTATTTACTTTAACCCAATTGGAGTAATTGGATTAATCCAAAATCACACAAGGATTTTGTTGTAATTTCATAAATATATCTACCATATGTAATGTAGGAATCACTTTCCTAGCGAAGCGGAAACGCCTTAGGCACCCAGGATCGGTCTTGAAATTTTTTTCTATCCTTTCTTTTGTTTGGCTGAATATAACCAGCATCTTTACTGATATTTTGCTTCTATTCTTAGAAAATTTTCAGCCTGGAACAGTACCCGAAACAACGGCTTAAATATGAATTGTTTTGGACCCGAATATACGCCTAGCACACTCTTGAAATAGCCCCAGATTTGCATCTATTCCAGTAATATTTCGGGTCTGATTTTTAATCAAAAACAGCCCCCACAACAATGTTAATTCACTATCTAATGTTTCCCAATTTTTCTTGACAAGAAATAAAATAAAACGAGTCATGTTACACCAAGATACATGCGGCATTGAGCAGGAAGAAAAACTTCTCACTGCCGTGTGGTAGAGGACAAGAACGTGATGAGAATTTTGGTTCGACTCCGAATGGCCTTTCGTACTATATCTCGCAACCACCAGAAACTAGTGTGGGCTCTAAACTCCCAAACTAAGCTCTAAACTCTTTAGAGATCAAATTGTCACACAAGAATTTTAGTCTTTGTTTTGTTCTTGTTTTTTTTCTTTCAACTCTGAGAGAAAAGAAAGAATGAATAGGGTGGCAAGGGTTTGGAATGACTTAACTTTGCAAAAAGAAAATCCAATTTTCTTTTTATACTTCGGGTTTTGATTTTCAAAATTAAACAAAAACCATTCCCCTTCCCTTTATGAAGATTTCGGCCAGTCATTGAACAAAAATTGTGCAACATCAAATCTTTTATTTAATGTCATCATCATGACAAAAGGATGTTACAAAATAAATATGTTATTACCTTTTAAAAGGTGCAACTTCCATTCCAACCAAAGGTTCCTAAACCCATTTTTGGAATAATAAATTAAATTAAATCTTTTATTAAAACATACCATATAATTTATTAAAATAATTTATAATAAACAATTATCATATAATCATTTATTACAAAAACCATATATTAAAATTAATATATAGTTTAGAGAATGACAAAAATTATTATTAATCACATTAATAATATTATATATATATATATATATATATATATATATATATATATGAGTATATAATTGGACTATCCAATTATAATTAATCTGCTACAGTATATCGAGCTAGCATAGGGACCAAATGGACTTACAGTTCCGAGCTCCAATATTCCCGGAATATGAATTAAACTCTTAATTAAATATTCTGAATTATTAACTTCAGGTTATTCCACTAAAAACCCGAAGGTGCACTCTCGTTGCCGCAGATAGATAATATAAGTTGAACTACGTCGGTGTCTATCGATATAGTCATTACATATGGATTGGCCCTTCATGAGTATCTCATTATTAAGCCGGCCGGGTCATAATGTTCGTTATACCCCTCTAATTATTTTTACCTTAAGTACCATTGATTCTCTAATGAATGATTTATTCATAACAATTATGAATATTAATCTTCTATTTGTAATAGAAAGACTTGAGCGCTCTAATTATTCAAGTACTGAATCAACCCTTAAGAAAGATACTCATCTACTTCTCGCAAGAATGAGTGAACTCCATATTTATGTAAAACATCCTCAACTACACCAAACCATGTCCTTAAAGTACGTGGCTATTGGTCGGGATTGCTACACCAACCTCACCTTTGTAAATCAAAAGACATAGCCTGCCATGAAGGAGTTCGTAGTACACTCAGGATTCAAATCAATCCATATATGACCATCTAGTAGATTGAAATGAATTTTTTATTTAACGGATATTATAAGAAACTCATTTTTATTTGGGTCCAGTCCTATATGATTACATCATATAAGGTGTCTTTATTCTCATGTCACCACATGGACGATCCCGGATCAAGGTCGCCATACAACTATAGAATGTACCGCAACTATAGATAAATCACAAAAAAGTACCCGCTTTATTTACTCTCTATGGACTATTTTAGATTACTAATTTCAGACTTAAATCCTCTTGTGTATGACACTCATACACTAAGTCTGAAGGCACATGAGTAATCAAAGGTAAAATAAGACAATTTATAATATGTGATATAAAATAAATACTTTGATAAATGAATAATGCATCTCATTATTTTATAACATATAATTCTGTTTAAATTAAATGAAGCTCTATGACATATATCCCAACAATCCCCCACTTGCACTAGAGTAAATGGGAGATGCCACGTAATCCTAGACCATCTAGATGACCTTCAAACACTTTAACCGATAAGGTCTTTAAAACGAATCAGTCAAGTTCTCTGCAGATGCAATCTTTATGAGAGAAACATCTCCTCTCTGCACTATCTCCCTAATGAGATGATATTTTCTCTATATATGTTTTCCCCTCTTGTGGCTTATTGGTTTATTGGAATTCGCCACTGCACCAATATTATCGCAATAAAGTGTGAGTGATTTATCCATATCTGGATAATTTCCAGATCTCCCAAGAACTTCTGGAGTAAGACTACTTCCTTAGTTGTTTCACAAGCTGCTACATACTCAGCCTCAATGGTGGAGTCAGCAGTACAAGATTGTTTTATTCTCCTCCACACAATGACCCCACCACATAGGGTAAACACTAATCCAGATGTTGATTTCCTAGAATCGACATCATTTGAAAATCAGAGTTCGTATATCCCTTGAGGATTATATCCTCAGCAGAATATAAAAGCATTGTTGGTTTCTATTGATGTCCCAAGATCATTTTAAGCCACGAAATTGAATGAATACTATAAAGAAATGTGGCGGAAACACACTTACAATGATCGGTTTGGATGTGATGCTCAACAAAAACTTTTTCCTCCAAGATGCTCCAAGATTTGGCCAAGGTTATTTTGTTGATGAAGATGATTTATCTCCAAGCTTTAAGGATTCCAATCTCCAAGATTCGGTTTCACCTTGTATTGATCCTTTGATTGTGCTAGCAAAAGATGAAAGAAAAAAATCCAATTTTTCCCTCCAATGGAGCTCACGGTTTCATCAAGAAATGGAGAGATAGAGAATTCTGTTTTCTTTTCCTTTTGTCTTCAAAAAACCGTATGTGATGAATGAAAAAAAAATACCAAATATTTGGTATTAACTTTCAAAAAGTCAACAAGCATTTTGGCTCCAATTTTGGCATTAAATGCCCACACCAACCTCCATCATAAATAGTGACAACATGTCACTCAGAAAAAGTGACTTTGACATCTATCACAAATAAATGACAAGTGATGTGACTCACGATGTGACTTGTGGGCCCCACTCAAATTCAAAATACGAGTGGGCCGCAAACACTTCCGGGCTCGGTTTCGCTAATCCGAATTAATGAACTTCCGTCCCGACGTAATTAAATAATTATGCCTAGCGAAATTACTATTCACGTCGCTAACGAATTAATTCTAAATTAACTCGTTTGCCCGAATTAAAATCTAATTTTAATTCCGCGTCGAAATCCAATTTTGTTTAATATATCGAATATAATATTTTGTCGATTAATTCCAAATTAATCTTTCTCTCTCTTCAAATAGTACTTTATCCAAGATAAAGTGTCTCCGCGATTAATCCTAGATTAATTAAGTTCGGATCATACGTCATCGGTGAATCTTCGAGAAGCGACCCAAGAGATCCCTGGATATGTTGGAAGCAAATATGTTCGTCGGACTATCCGAACACGTACGTACCTTGTACTACGTTTTTACCGATTTACGAGACAAGGTTGGCTTCTAGCAAAGCGCCATGCCTACCCAATTCTCCAGAAATATTCTTACTGGAATATATGATCTATATCAGGCGTAGTATACTGTAGTATTGTGTATTGCGATCCAGTAACGAATGTCACGTGCAAGGCCTGGGGCTGGAATAGTGTCTGCCCCGTACGAAGCACATATCAGATATCAAGCAACTAGTCTCTTTGAATCGGATAATCATGACCTTGTCATATTATCCCGTGGTTTTTAACACAATAGAGAACAAGTTCTGAATCCATGCGTGATCATCATCTCCATATGTCTGAAGTGATACTTTCATCTTGACATCACATCCAATATACTACGATTCTCAATAAACCCAGAAGAGGCGTACACAGAACCTGTTAAAGCCCTAGACGAGCAAAACCAAAGTTTACCGATTGTCGCAAGTACTAGCGATGCAAGTCTAAGGTTAAGACCAAATACACCTACCCTGAAGCGGACTCCCATAGACACATATACATACTACCAATGGATTCTGCGGGGTCTATCCAGAGCGAAGCTGTTTTCCGTACCATCGGTAAAATACAACCTCCTATCACACTTGCATAAGTATCCAATACTTAAATATATGAGAACTATGCCATTATGCCCTCACAATGCGCATAAGTGCAATACTAGTCTATTCCGCATTATCGATGTCAAATCTCGATAATACTACGACTAGGGATATTTAATGATTAAACCTTCATGGATTTATTCTGTCTCATATCATCTCAATCCGAAATTAATCATAAGGACTTTTACCATTTATATATCAAAGTAAATAAATTACAAAACGATAAAAGGCAATTTCATTACAACATAGTTAATTTTGTATAAAAACACAATGTCTTTTACAAACAGTGACGCTATGGGTCATAACTGTCCAACAATCTCCCACTTGGCCTATAGCCAGTCACTCAAGCATCTAATACTTGAACTATGTACATGTCGCTCAAACTTTTGCTGAGGGATAGCTTTTGTCATCGGATCTGTCATGTTGTCATCTGATGCAACCTTCTCAACCTTCACATCACCACGATGTATGATCTCTCGAATCAGATGGAAACGTCGAAGAACATGCTTGGATCGTTGATGAGACCGCGGTTTCTTAGCCTGTGCTATAGCCCCGTTATTGTCAAAATACAATGGAATAGGCTCAGCTGCTAACGGAACTACTCCTAATCCAATTAGGAATTTTCGAATCCAAACTGCTTCCTTTGCTGCTTTAGCTGCAGCAATGTACTCCGCTTCTGTTGTTGAATCCACAACAGTCTCTTGCTTGGAAGATTTCCAGCTCACTGCTTCGTTATTCAAACAAAATATGTACCCGGATTGCGACTTGCAGTCTTCTTTGTCAGTTTGGAAACTTGCATCGGTATACCCAGTTACCTCAAGTTCTCCATCTCCATAGATTAAGAAAGCATCCTTAGTTCGTCTAAGATACTTAAGGATATTCTTAACCGCCATCCAGTGACCTTCACCTGGATCAGCCTGATATCGACTACACATGCTCAAAGCATATGAGACATCAGGTCGCGTACATATCATGGCATACATGATCGATCCGACTGCCGAGGCGAACAGTATCCGACACATGTTGTCTCTCTCATCTTGAGTTTTATGACACATGTCCTTAGATAGATAGACGCCATGTGACACTGGCAACAGTCATCTCTTGGACTGATCCATGTTGAATCTCTTCAATACTTTGTCAATGTACGTGCTCTGGGAGAGTCCAAGCAGCTTTCTAGATCTATCCCGGTAGATCTTTATTCCCAGAATAAAGGCTGCTTCTCCCAGATCTTTCATGGAGAATTTCAATGAAAGCCAAGCTTTCACCGACGTTAGCATGGGAATGTCATTGCCTATAAGCAATACATCATCAACATAAAGGACAATAAAAGTCAGTGCTCTCCCACTAACCTTCTTATATACACAAGAATCATCTTCGTTTTGAATGAAATCATATTCTTTTATGATCTCATCAAAACGTTGGTTCCATGACCGCGATGCTTGCTTCAGTCCATAAATGGACCGATTTAACTTACAAACATTGTTTGCAAGTCTAGGCACGATAAAACCGTCAGGCTGTTACATATAAATATCCTCCGAAAGGTTCCGTTAAGGAAAGCGGTTTTAACGTCCATCTGTCATATCTCGTAATCAAAATATGCAGCAATTGCAAGCATTATCCGAATGGATTTAATCATGGCAACGGGTGAGAAAGTTTCATCGTAATCGACACCATATCGTTGACGATACCCCTTTGCTACAAGCCTAGCTTTGTATGTTTGTACGTTGCCATCCATGTCAGTCTTCTTCTTGAAGACCATTTGCATCCAATAGGCTTTACGCCTTCTGGTGCATCAACCAGTGTCCAAACTTGGTTGGTGTGCATGGAATCCATTTCGGACTTCATGTCCTCTTGCCATAAAGCGGAATCGATATCTTGTATCGTTTCCTCATACGTAGCCGGTTCGTTATCCTTAATGAGATTAATATCTACATGAGGTGAGATCAGAAACCCATACCTCTCATGTTGTTTTCTGACTCTCTCTGATCTACGCGGTCCTTGTGTAATAGAAGATTGTGGTACAGTCTCATCCCAGATGGACCGTTCTTGTTCCGTTGAGGATTCTATGCCAGGAACAGTATCACTCCGATTTTCATCGAGTTCTACTTTCCTCCCACTAATCACTGCATTTAGGAATTCCTTCTCAAGGAAGACCGCATGTAGAGCAACAAATACTTTGTTCTCTCGTGGGTGATAGAAGTAATATCCTTTGGTTTCCCTAGGACATCCTACGAATAGGCATTTATCCCATTTGGGCTCAAGTTTGGTACCTTCCAAACGTTTGACGTATGCCCAGCATCCCCAAATCTTCAGGATTGAGAAACCCGGTTTCTTTCCTGTCCATATCTCATATGGTGTCTGTTGTACAGACTCTGACGGAACCTTATTAAAAATAAGAATTGCACTGTTTAATGCATATCCCTAGAAGGAAATAGGTAGCTCAATGAGACTCATCATAGACCTAACCATGTCCAACAAAGTTCGGTTTCTCCGTTCGGACACACCGTTTAATTGCGGTGTTCCAGGAGGAGTCCATATTCTTTTAAGTAATCTAGAAACTCATTGCTCAAGTATTCGCCACCACGGTCCGACCGTAATGTCTTTATACTCTTGCCGGTCTGTTTTTCAACTTCGTGTCGAAACTCTTTGAATTTCTCAAAAGTTTCCGACTTGTGTCTCATAAGATACAAATAACCATAACGTGATGCATCATCCATAAAGGTTACGAAGTATTCATATCCACCTCTAGCCTGGCTAGACATGGGCCCACATACGTCACTATAAACGAGGGCTAACAGTTCGGTGGCGCGTTCACCGTTACCGCTAAAAGGTGATTTAGGCATTTTGCCTAATAAGCAAGATTCACAGACGTCATATGAATTTGGATCAAATCCGTCCAAGTACCCAATATTCGAAAGTGTGGATATGCGAGTCTTGTTTATGTGTCCCAGACGACAGTGCCACATATAAGTTTCATCTTTATTACTCATTTTAAGCCTTTTGTTTGTTATATTATATATCTGAGATTGATTTATATTCAAAATATAAAGACCATTATTTGCAACAGCAGTGCAAATTTCTACATCATTTTTATATACAAAACACCTGGTGTTCCTGAATACAAAAGTATACCCACATTGGGTTAACATAGATACAGAAATAATATTCCTAGTCAAACTAGGTACATAATAACAGTCATTAAGTTCAAGTACATGCTCCAAGGGCAGTTCTAAAACAAAAGTGCCAATGGCTAAAACGGCGACTGGTGTCTCATTTCCAATGCGTAGATCAATCTCCCCTGAGGCCAGTCTCATGCCTATCCGCAGATCTTGCACATCAGTACATATGTGAGTACCACAACCAGAATCAAAAATCCAATTTTTAAAACTAGAAATAGTCATGTTTATCTCAATAACAAACATACCTGAAGCCGGTGCCTTGCCCGCTTTAATCTCCTTCTGGAGCGCCTTGTACTCGCGACAGTCAAGTTTCAAGTGACCCCGCTTGCCGCACTGGAGGCAAACATCCTGAGATTTGTCCTTAGGCTTCCCAGAAGCCTTTGACGATTTGGCCTTGCCCTTTCTTTTATACTTCTTCTTCTTCACACCTACAGTCGCCTTGGGCCCAGTCCTCGGTGTCTGAGATGTCGAAGTAAAGTGCGCCACGCGCTTGTTTCCCTTAAGCAGCTCCTTTTCAGCTTCCTTGAGAATTGACAATAACTCTCCAAGAGTATCATCAGTGTTCATCAGGTTATAGCTTATTATGAACTGTTTCCAAGTGTCGGGGAGAGATTGCAAGATCATATCTATAGTAATCTCAGCCTCTAAGACTATCCCCATCTTAGCCAACTCATCTATGTCAGCAATCATCTGTGCCACATGGGACTCAATAGACATGCCTTCTGACATACGTGAACGGAAGAGCTTCTTCACTAACTCATATCTCTGCGACCTTCGGTTAGATCGGTGAAGATCGTGTAACCTCGCCAACATGTTATAGGGATCCAAGTCCCTGTTCTGTCGACGGAAATGCTGAGTCATAGCAGCAAGCATATTTGAATGAGCAGTATCATTATCATCGCTATGAGTCTTCCAAAGCTCCAGCTCAAGTAACTGATCAGGTTTGGGCTTAGGCCAAAGAGGTCTCTGTATAGTATATAACAGCCTCTCGGCTCCAAGGACAATCCTCAGATTCATTTCCCAATCGGTAAAGTTCGTGCCATTGAAGACATTTTCGCCAATGATAATGTCTCGGACATTTCCATTTCCCGTCATCTTGATTACGATAGTCTAACTATCTAATCAACGATATATTGGTACATCTAACTGTTACAAGAAAAATAACATTATATTAGTCCAACTAATAAATAATTTTGCGAATAATATGAAAGCGTGTAAAGATAAGTATCTGAATGAAATTGCAAATTCAATACTAGTCTCCCACTATTTTTCGGCGAGCCTCTAACCCTCTGTCGAGTACTCGGGAAAACACAGTTTCCTAGTGGGCTAGGATCCCGTTAAATAACACACAACCTTGACTTGGCCAACAAGCTGTATGATAATCAACTAGGTAGATCTCGAAGATCAATTGGATATAATCCATTCCTAGACCGGTAGGTGGACATCCAGTCCGAAACATATGTACAATACATATGCCAATATATCCAATATATTTGCCTACCTTTTTTTCCTCTGAATCAACTAAGCCTTGGCTTTGGCACAACAAGCTTAATGATTCCAGTTAAGCGGGACCCCATTGACATACAAAGGCTTCGTAATTGATGAGCGGAAAATATATCAATATTTACCGCCCCTTTTACTTATTTTTGTTTAGTTTCTCGGGTTTGATGAACGTTTTGATGTGTTTTAGTTTATTTTGCAGATAAAATAATATCGGGTCTTAATGAAATCATTAGGAGGACGAATGTGGATCAAATAAGGGCAATTATTGGACTTGATATATTAATTTTGAAGATTGGAAATTGAAAGGCGTTTTGACGAAGTGCAGTTTTGGAAATTCCAGTTTTGTGCATCTGTCGTATTTTGGGCATAACTTTTTACTCAGATATCGGATTGAGCTGATTCAAGTTCCAGATTAAAGAAGACTCAAAGATCTACAACTTTGAAAGAGAAAATATTTTCGAATTTTGATGATTTCATGACCGAAATTGATGAACCATCCAGAAGTGTGTGGAGTGTAATTATTAAAAGTCATTATCAATCATTTTCAAAGCAAAATATTAATTAATTAATAATTAATAAAAATTATCAAATCAACACCAAACAAGATAAGCAATTAGTGGAGCAATTATGGATTTGGTGGAGTAATTAGTGGAGAAATTAATAATGGATTTGGTGGAGAATTTGATGGATGATTTGATGTTGGCAAAATTTTGCCTATAAATACCAAGCCATTTCATTTGTAAAATTCATACTTTCTTCCTTGAAATTCTTAATGAATAAATAAGAAGATTGTATCTAGTTTGTTTATTTTAGTTTTCAGTAATTAATTTTCAGTTTCGCACTTTCTTTTATTTACTTTTCAGTTTTTACTTTCCGCAATTTACTTTTACTCACAATACTTTTCTTTCTTTAATTTTTCAGTTTTTACTTTTCAGTAATGAGGAGGTAATTTCCCAAGCTAGGGTGAAAGGTAATTCTTTTACTATTACTATTTAGATTAATCTCCCTTAAAATTATATTCACTATTTAAAATACTGATTAATAAAGGATACCGCTATATTGGTCGGTTGGCAATTCAATTTAATCTGGTTTAAACCTGACTAATCAAGGATACCGCCAGATTGGTCGGTTGGTAAATTTATTTTGGTACCGCCTTTATGGCTGGATTATGGACAAATATTACCGCCTATATGGCTGGTTGGACTTAATTTGACTTAATCAGGATACCGCCAGATTGGTCGGTTGGTAAAATAAAATCACAAGTTTATATATTATTTTTTGGGAGATATCTAAATTAGTAGTAGTAAAAGTAATTCCTTTTACCTTAGCATTTTATTTTATTGTAATTTACTTTTCAGCTTTTACTTTACCGCAATTACTTTCAAGCATTTTCATTTTATGTCTTTTACTTTTAAGTTTTTATTAGCCCTAGTTATGTGTGGTAACTAAATTAGTTATCTGGGGTTGTGATGAAATCCAATATCACCGTTTTATAAGGGTTAGATTATAGCTTGGGTAATATAAAGATTTATTTATTGTGTCTTAAACTTAATGCTTTTTCATTAACTGGCCATTAATAAAATTGATCTGGTAAATCTAAAATGAACTAGACATAGGGATTTTAGGTTTCAGCCTTAGACTCAATAGCCCACGATCTTCCTTGAGGATAGATAACCCTTTAATAGATTTCCTTACAGGATAGGAATATACCTGTTGGGCGGGGGTAGCCATAATTGGAACTTAAACTTAATGAATCCAGATAATTTGGTTGACATAGACATATGGTTCAATTGGGTTAAACTGGGTATTTGTGTCTGACCATCGACAGAGGCTTACACATAATTTAGTGTTCCAGGTTAATAAATCAATATATTACCCAACTTTAAGATAACCACTTCATCTTTAAAATGATATTGGAAGAAATCACAACCCTAGATAGTTTTTAATATGAATTTTTCTAAAACCTATTTTCGACAATTTTATTTACTTGCTTTTAAATTTAGAATCGTCACCATTTCAAATCAATCAATCAACTTGTTAGATATTAGTAATCATTTGACCTCATAAAATTAATAGTTTAGATATTAAGTCCTCGTGGGATCGATATTTTTATACTACTTGAACGATACGTGCGCTTGCGTTATACGTGTGTGTTTACGCCGGTCAAGTTTTTGGCGCCGTTGCCGGGGACTTATTTATCTTTCACTATTAATTTAGGGGTTAGATACGTTACTTGTATCTAATTTCTTTTTACTTATTGTTTTTGTTTTCTTGTGTTTCAGGTTCTCAGAAACTACATGAGACGAACCAGAAGCTTTGAACTCCGATCGCTTGACCCAGAAATTGAAAGAACCATCAGACAGTTGAGAAGGGAAAGGCGAGAAGGCCAAGAAGCTTTAGTCAACATGGAACCTGAACCTTTGAACGTTGCACCACCAATTCCCATTCGAGACAGAACCATTCCGGTGATTGACAGACTCATTTCTTGCATTGTACTTCCTCCCTTACCAGCAAATGCATGTGACATCAAAACATGCATTCAGATGATTCAGCACTCAGTTCAGTTTGGGGGGAATGCAACTGAAGATCCGAATTCCCACATCAGCAACTTCCTGGAAGTTTGCGGCACTTTTAATTACAACCGAGAAGCGGAAGAAGCAATGAGACTGCGAGTTTTTCCATACTCCTTGAAGGACAGAGCTAAAGCTTGGCTACATTCACTACCACCAGGTTCTATCACAACTTGGAACACTTTAGCCACCAAATTTCTTGCAAAGTACTTTCTTTCCACCACCAGAACGAAAGCTGAGGAATGACATCACATCCTTTGTACAACAAGATTCAGAATCCCTCTGCGAAGCTTGGGAAAGGTACAAAGATTTGCTCCGGAAATGTCCTCACCATGAGATTCCAAAATGGCTTCAAGTTCAAACATTCTATAATGGACTTTCTGGAATAATGAGAACCACAATCGATGCTGCTGCTGGAGGAGCCTTGATGGCAAAAGGAGAAGATCAAGCCTGGGACCTAATCGAAGAAATGGCCAACAACAATTCCTTGTGGCCAACAGAAAGGAGCATGATCCAAAGAATTGCAGGAATTTATGAAGTTGGAGCAAACACAGCAGTGAATACCAGGCTGGATCAGATATGCAAATGTCTAGAAACACTTAGCACGCAAGTTGTGAACATCACTGGATCCACAAGTTCACCATATGGAGGAGCACCAGAACCTAAACAACATGAAGAAACGGTGAATTATGTCAACAATTTCAACAGACAGGGGAACAATCCATATTCCAACACCTACAACCCAGGGTGGAGGAATCATCCTAATTTATCATGGAGTAACAATTCAGGCCAACAGCAGAACTATCCACCACCTGAATTTCAGCAGCACAGAACAAAGGCCAGGAGCATGAAAAAGAACCAGAAATGAAAGAATGGTTTGCAGAGATGTTCAAAAAGCAAGAAGCAAAATACGATGCTATGTTTCAATCCCAAGCAACATTAATTCAAAGTCAATATGCTTCTATTAAAGCACTGGAGAATCAAATGGGACAACTGGCAAATGCTCAGAGTTACAGACCGCCAGGTACCCTTCCTAGCAACACAGAGCCAAATCCAAGGAACATGGGGAAGGAGCAATGTCATGCCATCATGTTAAAGAGCGGTACTGAAATCAACAAAGATGTTGGAGTCAATTCAACTGCTGAGGAAGTTCCAAAAAAACAAAGCAACAAATGGAGGAAAAAGAAGCAAAGGAAAAAGAACAGATCACTCCACCTCCACCTTTTCCTCAACGTCTTCAGAAGAACAAATTGGACAAGCAATTTTCCCGGTTCCTGGAAATATTCAAAAAGCTGCATATCAACATTCCATTTGCAGAAGCGTTGGAACAAATGCCCACCTATGCCAAATTCATGAAAGATATTCTTTCACGAAAGCGGAGATTGGGGGATTACGAGACAGTAGCATTAACAGAAGAATGCAGTGCTATCATTCAGAGGAAACTTCCCCCAAAGTTGAAAGATCCTGGCAGTTTCACTGTTCCTTGCGTCATAGGAGAACATAACTTTGGTAAGGCTTTATGTGATTTAGGTGCTAGTGTTAACTTGATGCCTTTTTCTATTTTCAGGAAATTACAGATTGGAGAAACAATGCCAACTTCAGTCTCACTGCAACTTGCTGATAGAACGCTCGTATTTCCAAGAGGTGTAGTTGAGGATGTGCTGGTCAAGGTTGACAAATTCATTTTCCCAGCAGATTTTATTGTCCTTGATATGGAGGAAGACGCAGACGTGCCAATCATCCTTGGGAGACCATTCTTGGCTACAGGTCGAACCATTATTGATGTACAAAAAGGAGAACTAACCATGAGGGTACAGGACCAAGAAGTAACATTCAATGTTTTCAAGGCCATGAATTTCCCAGATGATGAGAATGGAGGAGGATTTCAAACTCGATGTGATACACAGTACCATTCAGAACTCTGATGAAAGACAAAGTTCTACTGACAAACTTAAAACATGTCAATTGCCTGTGGAGCCTAAAGATAAAACATCTTTTGCACTGAAAGAGCCAATTCTTGCTCTACAAGCAACAGAAGAGAAAAAGTTCCACCAGCTCAACGAATTGGAGGAATTTCACAATCAGCCTTTTGAAGATGCCAAATTGTACAAAGAAAAGGCAAGAAAAGACATGATGAGAAGTTAGTGCGCATACAACTGGAACCAGGGCAGAAGGTACTGTTAAACAAATCAAGGGTGAAATTCTTCCCATGGAAGCCAAAATCACGGTGGTCAGGTCCATTTGTGATCACCAAAGTTTTACCAAATAGAGCCGTTGAGATACATGATCCTGACGCTAACAAAACTTTCAAGGTTAAAAACAAGCGTGTCAAGCACTACTGGGGAGAATCATTTGAGCGACAAAAAGAAAGTGTTACACTTTCAGATCCAGCTTAACGTTCGAGAAGCAAGTCTGGCTGACGACTTTAAACTTAGCGCTAGCAGGGAGGCAACCCATGCAATTTGTGTATATATTGTGATTTGGTGTGATTTAATTTTGTGTGTTGTTATTTTTGCAGGTTTAGTCATTTCAAGATGGAAGAAGCTCTCGCAAATCTTCACAAGCAATTTCCTTCTCTCCCTCCAAAATCTCTGATGAAAGTTTACAAAGCTCGCTTGGAACGGATGAGGTTATTGACAATCCATGGTATTCCTAATGATATTCGTTGGGTAATTGAAGCACGAGTCCGATTGGCAGGTGAGTCTTCTGACTCTTTTATTTCACATCTGCCTGGTTTTGGAAGAAGCACCTATTCAAAGAAACGTAGAGCTAAGCAAATGGGTGTTTGTTTAAATGTGCACGATTTAATTGCAACACTCGTTGTCGTTCTTTAGGAATGGTGTCTGATAATCGCGAAGACAAAATTAAATTCATTAGGGATGGCTTGAGTAAGGAGTCTTTAGATGATATATCTTCGACTCTTGAGACGCATCCCAGTGGATATGTTCATATAGCCATTCGCAAATTACATACACAATTTCAAAAGGAAAGACAACTGTTAAGTCTCGGGAATCTGACTCAAAAAGACCCTGTTTGCCAATTTATAAGAAAATTGGATGGGAAGCTTGTCCCTGACGCATAGACGTCAATCAAGCCGTTACTTTTTGTACATATTATATCTCTTTGTCTTTTCCTAATATTATTGATTTGTTTTGTTGTTTTCTTTTAATTTTCTCCGACAGGATCCAGACCTTTTTTGACTATCACGATATTAATTCGTTACTAATCGTCCTCTGGAAGATATTGTGCTATTATTACTCACCCTTTTTCAGGTACTATAAATTCAGCCCGTCATTGCACTTTTGAAGGCATCCGAGTTGAAAAGAAATACATAAAAAATGGAAGCCACTTCAAGAAGACGAGTTGAAAACATCTGCGTGTTTTGCGGTAGTAGTGTTGGTACTAAGCCACAATACATAGAAGCAGCACAGGAATTGGGTCGAGTCTTAGCTGCAAGGAATATGCACTTAATATATGGCGGAGGCAATCTCGGACTTATGGGGATCGTTTCAAAGGCTGTACAGGAAGGAGGCAGTAATGTTTTGGGAATCATCCCAAAACCCTTGGCAGAGGCAAATCTTATTGGATCATCAAACGGAGAGGAACTGATCGTGCCAGGTATGTCTGAACGACTGGTAGAAATGATTAACCGTGCTGATGCTTTTATCGCTTTGCCAGGTGGTTTGGGTACATTGGAGGAAATTTTTATAGTTCTATCTTGGGCGAACCTGAACATACACCAGAAACCGCTTGGATTGCTCAACGTTGATGGATTTTATGATTTTCTTTGTGTGTTTCTTGATGATGCCGGAGAAATGGGTTCGTGTCAAAACCTATGAAAGAACTCCTCTTCACTGCCAGAACTGCCCCGGATCTAATTGACCAACTCATAGCCTATGAACCACAAGTTGACCCTATCCTTTCAAAGATAAATTGGTTCGAAGACGATCGTGGTAAGAGGCGTCGAATTAATCTGGATCTTAACCTTTAATTTCCTGTAGATTTTCAGCTAACCAGGTACGACCTTCTTAACTCTCCTATTACTGTTTAAGACATTGGGGACAATGTCTCATTTAGGTTTGGGGGAAGGAATTAGTTGATTAGTACCTTGTTTTTAGTTTGTGTGTTGTTTTTATTTTTAGTCCAAAATTTTTCGAAAAATACAAAAAAATTGAAAAATTTTCAAAAAATACAAAAATATTTTGCATTTTTGTGTTTTTATTTTGACTAAAAAGTGAAATTGGTAAGAGATAGCCGAGTAAGGAGTTTCCACTCCTGAGACGTATCTCAAACCTATTTCGAAACAAGTTAATTTTTGTTTATTTCATTTTGAATTATTTAATTTGTGAATTCTCCTTAAAACTGACTAAAAAGGAATCTTCATATGTTTAGTTAGCAGATATTATCAACATGCATAGTAACATACGGACATGAGCTTAATTGAAAGGATTGTAATATTCAGTGCTATAGTTTAATTGGAGGAAGCATCTCAAAAGTGATGGAGTAAAAAAAAAAAAAAAAAAAAAAAGCATCTAAGATCCGGGTTATTAAGTCTGTAAGGGTGTTTTAACACCTAGTGCCCTAAAACAACTGGTTTGGGAGTCACTGGCCCAAAGCTCGTTACATGGATCAAGGATGTTGCAAAAATATATATATCTGAAGTCTGGGTAATTAAGTCCTTAGGGGTGTCTTAACACCTGGTGCCCTAAAGCCAACTGGTTTGGGAGCCACCGACCCAAAGCTCGCTACATAGGCGAAGATATTGTATATAATAAAAAATAGAAAAAAAAAAAATCAGAAAAATCAAAAAAAAAAAAAAAAAAAAATTTTCTCCATTACTATAAAAAGGTGTGAAATCTGATAGAACTTAGGACAAAAATATTACTCTCTTATCAATTGCACTTGTGACTGTTGTGGGAAAAAATGAGTTGATTAATATTTTGTTAGCTGTGTATATGGAGAATGGTAAAAATAATCGGAGAATTTACTTATTCGTAATTAGAATAAAACAAAACAACTAGTAACTTGGAGTAGAAGTTTCACCTGATTAGTCACTAACATCTTTATTCTCTTTTCGCTTGTCTTTTTGCTTTTGTGTGCATTAGTTTTACTACCTTTTTACTTTGTAAAATGTTTGTGGGTATCATTGCTGTAAACCCTCACGAGACTACAACTCGTCCACTAGGGACACCTAGGGGTTTAAAGGCTTGTTGCATATGCTAAATGCAACCGTGATCCCTACGAAAGTGGCTTAGTTTAATTTTAATTTTATTTTGTTGTTTTGCTCGAGGACTAGCAAAATGTTAGGTTTGGGGGTGTGATGAGCGGAAAATATATCAATATTTACCGCCCTTTTACTTAATATTTTGTTTAGTTTCTCGGGTTTGATGAACGTTTTGATGTGTTTTAGTTTATTTTGCAGATAAAATAATATCGGGTCTTAATGAAATCATTTAGGACGAAATGTGGATCAAATAAGGGCAATTATTGGACTTGATATATTAATTTTGAAGATTGGAAATTTGAAAGGGCGTTTTGACGAAGTGCAGTTTTGGAAATTCCAGTTTTGTGCATCTGTCGTATTTTGGGCATAACGTTTTACTCAGATATCGGATTGAGCTGATTCAAGTTCCAGATTAAAGAAGACTCAAAGATCTACAACTTTGAAAGAGAAAATATTTTCGAATTCTGATGATTTCATGACCGAAATTGATGAACCATCCAGAAGTGTGTGGAGTGTAATTATTAAAAGTCATTATCAATCATTTTCAAAGCAAAATATTAATTAATTAATAATTAATAAAAATTATCAAATCAACACCAAACAAGATAAGCAATTAATGGAGCAATTATGGATTTGGTGGAGTAATTAGTGGAGAAATTAATAATGGATTTGGTGGAGAATTTGATGGATGATTTGATGTTGGCAAAATTTTGCCTATAAATACCAAGCCATTTCATTTGTAAAATTCATACTTTCTTCCTTGAAATTCTTAATGAATAAATAAGAAGATTGTATCTAGTTTGTTTATTTTTAGTTTTCAGTAATTAATTTTCAGTTTCGCACTTTCTTTTATTTACTTTTCAGTTTTTACTTTCCGCAATTTACTTTTACTCACAATACTTTTCTTTCTTTAATTTTTCAGTTTTTACTTTCCAGTAATGAGGAGGTAATTTCCCAAGCTAGGGTGAAAGGTAATTCTTTTACTATTACTATTTAGATTAATCTCCCTTAAAAATAATATATTCACTATTTAAAATACTGATTAATAAAGGATACCGCTATATTGGTCGGTTGGCAATTCAATTTAATCTGGTTTAAACCTGACTAATCAAGGATACCGCCAGATTGGTCGGTTGGTAAATTTATTTTGGTACCGCCCTTATGGCTGGATTATGGACAAATATTACCGCCTATATGGCTGGTTGGACTTAATTTGACTTAATCAGGATACCGCCAGATTGGTCGGTTGGTAAAATAAAATCACAAGTTTATATATTATTTTTTGGGAGATATCTAAATTAGTAGTAGTAAAAGTAATTCCTTTTACCTTAGCATTTTATTTTATTGTAATTTACTTTTCAGCTTTTACTTTACCGCAATTACTTTTTCAAGCATTTTCATTTTATGTCTTTTACTTTTAAGTTTTTATTAGCCCTAGTTATGTGTGGTAACTAAATTAGTTATCTGGGGTTGTGATGAAATCCAATATCACCGTTTTATAAGGGTTAGATTATAGCTTGGGTAATATAAAGATTTATTTATTGTGTCTTAAACTTAATGCTTTTTCATTAACTGGCCATTAATAAAATTGATCTGGTAAATCTAAAATGAACTAGACATAGGGATTTTAGGTTTCAGCCTTAGACTCAATAGCCCACGATCTTCCTTGAGGATAGATAACCCTTTAATAGATTTCCTTACAGGATAGGAATATACCTGTTGGGCGGGGGTAGCCATAATTGGAACTTAAACTTAATGAATCCAGATAATTTGGTTGACATAGACATATGGTTCAATTGGGTTAAACTGGGTATTTGTGTCTGACCATCGACAGAGGCTTACACATAATTTAGTGTTCCAGGTTAATAAATCAATATATTACCCAACTTTAAGATAACCACTTCATCTTTAAAATGATATTGGAAGAAATCACAACCCTAGATAGTTTTTAATATTGAATTTTCTTAAAACCTATTTTCGACAATTTTATTTACTTGCTTTTAAATTTAGAATCGTCACCATTTCAAATCAATCAATCAACTTGTTAGATATTAGTAATCATTTGACCTCATAAAATTAATAGTTTAGATATTAAGTCCTCGTGGGATCGATATTTTTATACTACTTGAACGATACGTGCGCTTGCGTTATACGTGTGTGTTTACGCCGGTCAGTAATCAATGTCGATAGAACAAGAAGTGATCTTGACTTTAGCTACAAATCACGACTTGGACAAGACCCGATATGGAACAAACTCTCATGATTCAAACACATCCGCATTGACAAAGGTCTTGACTTTGGCCAACAACCAAGCCAACTTTGGATCTTAGTAAAGAATCACGCACGGAAGGAATAACGCTTAATAGTTTTGAGGGTTTTTCGCGTAAATTGGCAACCAATTTATTATCTTTTTTAAGGTCCATTATTCACCTTAAGCATGCATTCTAAAAGCATAATAAGGTGCGGAAAGTAAACTAATAACGATATGCGTGGATATTTAAACAGATTGTTCCTAGAACAAATCATCTCTATTTCCTCCCCCCGGCTAGCACTATTCTACTTCTACCCAATTACATAATACAATAATAGAAACCTCATTAACATTGAGGGGAATTAGGTGAGAAGAGAATACAAAGAAATAATGAGAGATAGACTGGACACGCAGGTCCAATTTATAAATTCTGAATTTACAATAATTTCTAAAATTGGCCCTTTCCCTTCTAATATCCATCTGATATACGCTATTCATTTATCACATCCATGTATTCATTCAAGAATGTTATTCATCAAACTAATCAAATTAATTATCTTTGATATTAGTGATCATCCAATGTTCAAATAATGATTTGATTTGCGCAAGTCCAACTCGTTTGAGAATAAATACTTAAAGTACGAATTCTTGAATTACATCGAACTACCGTTAAATCTAATTTAATCTGTATTCAATACTAATTCATGTATTTAATTCCAAATTAAATATCTACACTTTTTTAATGCGCTTTAACGACTTAGATTCCAAATCTAATCTTATCGGGTCTCAAAGCCCAACTAACATCCAATGTTCGTTTAATTAAAGTCCGATGGGCTTTCAATTGATTTTATAAGGCATTGGCTTTGGTCAATATGGGTCAAACCCAATTACCAAGCCCAATTGAGGAATCACCCTCATATGCCAAAAAACCAATTTTAGCCTATAAGGCCCAATTAAACTTTTAAAGCCCATTTATTACATTTGGACTTAATGGAATGATTTAGTCCCAATTTGGATCCAATCCAATTGGCCTAAACCAACTTGGCCCAACCAAGCCCATTATGCCCAAAAATAACAATATCAAGCCCAATTCAAAATCAAGCCAATTAACCAAATTTTAAAATTCCAAATTTTATAACTTAATTAATTAAAGTGTAATACATCAATTAATTCACTAAATCAATATTTCCAAAATACAATTTAACCAATTAATTATGTATCCTATTTGTTCAACTAATGTCCAACATTCTTGAATCAAAAATCATCTCATTACATGCAAGGAAGCTCTCGGCCAGGATAAGGGTTTTTGTCCGATTTCATTTTTCAATCCGATCGAATTACAATTCGACATTTCCTATTCTTTTCAAGTCATCCAATGATCATCAAAACAAAAATACCAAGACTTCCAAGGGTAATACAAGATTCGGCCATGCCTCTTTTTTGGGGAAAAATTCTTCTAATTAGTTTTTCACAAAATTGATCATAAACAACTCAAAGTCATCGATCCATAAGCATGCTCAAACAAGTAATTTATTCAAAACATGCTCAAAATAAATTTACCCAAATTTTACCCTAAAATATTTTATGCTTAAACAAGGCTCCATGATACCATTGTTGGTTTCTATTGATGTCCCAAGATCATTTTAAGCCACGAAATTGAATGAATACTATAAAGAAATGTGGCGGAAACACACTTACAATGATCGGTTTGGATGTGATGCTCAACAAAAACTTTTTCCTCCAAGATGCTCTAAGATTCGGCCAAGGTTGTTTTGTTGATGAAGATGATGAAGCTCCAAGCTTTAAGGATTCCAAGCTCCAAGATTTGGTTCCCTATCACCTTGTATTGATCCTTTGATTGTGCTAGCAAAAGATGAAAGAAAAAAATCCAATTTTTCCCTCCAATGGAGCTCACGGTTTCATCAAGAAATGGAGAGATAGAGAAATCTGTTTTCTTTTCCTTTTGTCTTCAAAAAACCGTATGTGATGAATGAAAAAAAAATACCAAATATTTGGTATTAACTTTCAAAAAGTCAACAAGCATTTTGGCTCCAATTTTGGCATTAAATGCCCACACCAACCTCCATCATAAATAGTGACAACATGTCACTCAGAAAAAATGACTTTGACATCTATCACAAATAAATGACAAGTGATGTGACTCACGATGTGACTTGTGGGCCCCACTCAAATTCAAAATGCGAGTGGGCCGCAAACACTTCCGGGCTCGGTTTCGCTAATTCCGAATTAATGAACTTCCGTCCCGACGTAATTAAATAATTATGCCTAGCGAAATTACTATTCACGTCGCTAACGAATTAATTCTAAATTAACTCGTTTGCCCGAATTAAAATCTAATTTTAATTCCGCGTCGAAATCCAATTTTGTTTAATATATCGAATATATTATTTTGTCGATTAATTCCAAATTAATCTTTCTCTCTCTTCAAATAGTACTTTATCCAAGATAAAGTGTCTCCGCGATTAATCCTAGATTAATTAAGTTCGGATCATACGTCATCGGTGAATCTTCGGGAAGCGACCCAAGAGATCCCTGGATATGTTGGAAGCAAATATGTTCGTCGGACTATCCAAACACGTACGTACCTTGTACTACGTTTTTACCGATTTACGAGACAAGGTTGGCTTCTAGCAAAGCGCCATGCCTACCTAATTCTCTAGAAATATTCTTACTGGAATATATGATCTATATCAGGCGTAGTATACCGTAGTATTGTGTATTGCGATCCAGTAACGAATGTCACGTGCAAGGCCTGAGGCTGGAATAGTGTCTGCCCCGTACGAAGCACATATCAGATATCAAGCAACTAGTCTCTTTGAATCGGATAATCATGACCTTGTCATATTATCCCGATGGTTTCAACACAATAGAGAACAAGTTCTGAATCCATGCGTGATCATCATCTCCATATGTCTGAAGTGATACTTTCATCTTGACATCACATCCAATATACTACGATTCTCAATAAACCCAGAAGAGGCGTACACAGAACCTGTTAAAGCCCTGGACGAGCAAAACCAAAGTTTACCGATTGTCGCAAGTACTAGGGATGCAAGTCTAAGGTTAAGACCAAATACACCTACCCTGAAGCGGACTCCCATAGACACATATACATACTACCAATGGGATTCTGCGGGGTCTATCCAGAGCGAAGTTGTTTTCCGTACCATCGGTAAAACACAACCTCCTATCGCACTTGCATAAGTATCCAATACTTAAATATATGAGAACTATGCCGTTATGCCCTCATAACGCGCACAAGTGCAATACTAGTCTATTCCGCATTATCGATGTCCAATCTCGATAATACTACGACTAGGGATATTTAATGATTAAACCTTCATTGATTGATACTGTCTCATATCATCTCAATTCGGAATTAATCATAAGGACTTTTACCATTTATATATCAAAGTAAATAAATTACAAAACGTTAAAAGGTAATTTCATTACAACATAGTTAATTTTGTACAAAAACACAATGTCTTTTACAAACAGTGACATTATGGGTCATAACTGTGCAACAAGCATCTAATTTCTCGTTCTCTTAAGGTACTTGAAAAATGTTTCACAGCCACCCAATGATCCAATCTTGGGTTAGACTGAAACCTACAGACTACTCCCACTATAAAGTGGATGTCCAGTCTTGTGAATAATATAGCAGCTACATGAGACTACCAACTGCTGAGGCATATGGGATATGTCTTATTTCCTCAACTCATTGAGGTGTCTTAGGAGACTGTTCATTCAAAAAATGAATTCCATGTCGATAAGACAAATTACCTTTCTTATAATTCTGCATCCCAAATCGCATAAGGTTATTGTCGATATAAGATACCTGAGATATAGCTAACAGTCATTTCTTACGATCTTAAAGAATCTGGATCCCAAGTACATAACTGGCCTCTCCTAAATCTTTCATTTGGAAATGATTAGCTAGCTGGATTTCCATTCAAAAAAGCAGTTTTGACATCCATTTTCCAAATCTCATAATCATAATATGTGGCAACGGATAGAAGAGTGCGGATGGATTTGAGCATCGCTACTGGCGAGAAAGTCTCCTCACAGTCAACTTATTCTTTCTGGGTGTAACCCTTTGCCACTAGCCTAGCTTTAAGGTCTATACCTTCCCATCTGTTCTTCTCTTCCTCTTATAGATCCACTTGCAATCTATGAGTTTTACCCACATCAGGTTAGTCTATATGTTCCCATACTGAGTTGGAGTACATAGACTCCACCTTCAGGTTCATGGCTTTGAACCATTCCTCTTTATCAGAATCATCCATTGCACTACAATAGGTCAATGGATCATCTACACCATCACTGGAAGTGACAACTTGTGCCTCTCTAACTTCTAGATAGCGATCAAGCTGTCGTACAACCCTTCCACTGCGTCTAGGTGGCAGATTATTCTGACAAACTTCCATCTGGTGCTCAGATGTCAAAGGTGCTATATTTTTGTCAACTGTTATTGACGATGGTGTTCTAGTCGAACCAGTAAGTAACTCCTCAAGTAAATCTTTACTTCGAGGTATGAACTCCCTCATATAGTTTTCCTCTAAAAACATAGCGTATGTCGACCTAAAACACTTTGTTATCTTTCGGACTATAAAAGAACCCACCCATAGTCTCCTTATGATAGTATACAAATAGGCACACATGTGAACGTGGCTCTAACTTAGTAGTCTTTTCTTCAGCACATATGTTGGACACCCTTATATGCAGAAATGTCGTAAACTAGTTTTACGACCACTCCACAACTCTAAATGAGTCTTAGGAACAGACTTAGATGGAACTACATTAAGGATATACATTGTTTTTTACAATTCATACCCTTAGAATGAACTAGGTAATTAACTATAAATAAACATAGATCTTATCAAGTTTAGTAGGGTCTGATTTCTCCTCTATGTAACACAATTTTACTGTGGTGTTCCAAGTGCTGTGAGCTGGGATACTATCCATTCCTCAACTAAGAATTCCTCAAAATCTCTGTCAATGTATTCTCTGTTGGGAAGCAGTCGCGAGTGCGCAGCGGAAAATTAAATAATGAAATTATGATGTCACTATCCCTTTGCCCAAACCCCATTTGTTTTGATTATTCTACAAGCCTAGGCATGTTACTATATATTCTAAGCATAAAAACTCATAAAATATGCAAAGAACATAAAATTAAACATGCTAACTATCATAAGAACTCTAATTAAAATAAAGAAAGAAAAAGACTTACTTGAACCGAAGACTCCTCCAGTCCTCCCTCCAATCTACAAGCTTTTCTCGAACTCAACAAGCTCTTCCACGTTCCAAAGAGCCACCCAAGTGTGTGGCCACCAAAGATGTACACACCAAAACCAAAACTCAACGGCAAGACTACGCCTTGAGTGCACAAGTATTTTTCCCTTGTGTGCTAGCCTAGGCAAATACCTCAAAACTTTTAACTCGAGGTTCCTCTAGTCAATTAAACGTAATGATCCTTAAAATCAGTGGCTTACTCTTAAACTTTAGAGTTGCTCACTTATATAAACCTAAGATACGAAAGGTTTGGTGCAAAATTTTGTGAAGAATTCATTGTGTTTATATAAGTGCTCCAAAGACAATAAAATTAATTAAGAATCTGATGTGGGATAAAAGCTAATTTAATCTTAGCCATTGGATCTTAATTTAGTGGTTTAATGAGATTATAAAACCCTAATAAGAGTTTGGGCCGAATTAGAATTCAAAACAAATAACAAATAAAAAAAAATTACTATTCACATTACTATTCACATTTTTATTTATTTATTTATTTATTTATTCATTCCAATTCCCAAAGTGCCCCTATCATCATTCACCAATCCCTAAGCCACTGTAGAACCTTATAAATGATCTGTTCAATAATTAAACAAATTGAACCATTTATGAGCAATTCCTACAACAATCATATATGCTGTTAAATTTGTATTGTGCAATGTTAACCATTGATTTCGACTTTGTTGTGTGTGACCTTTTGGGTTCCCCTCAAGTTGGACATGAAATGAATCGTGATAATTTAATCGAACATAAATTATCCTCCGATCAGATGGTCATTCGATTTCAATGACCAATGTTGACATCTAGCAACATGCCAAGGCCCCCAAATGAGAAGAAAAGATATAGATACCCATTCGGTATGCGATTTACATATGATACGGTCCCTCGCCTCACTGTATCCCCACCGTTTGACCTAGGGTATGGAAAATGTCTACCCATATAGTCAAAGGTATGATGTTGATAGTGTCATGAATCGTGCTAACCCAAGAATCTCACATGATTCTTCCGTTGCGGCCACAGTCTCAAGCACTGATCACATATATCAACCCACGAACTGGAATACTACTCTTATAAGAAAATATTATCCGAGAGAGTGGCAATTCTCTGTTGTATCTTTACAAACTTCATGTGTTTCACAAATGACTCAATCATACCCTTATGACCGGATCTTTTGAACCGGGGAAGGAGAGTGTCAAAGTTATTTGATCCATACATAAGATTGTAAAGACCTCAAGTCTAATGATTAGTCATATAATTGAAACATGAAAGGTCTCAATGACACATGGGATAAACACTCCATATGAAAACTTTCGGTGGTCAGTTCGATAGACACGAGCAACTCATGCATCCATGTGATACACCAAGTGGACAGATCTCCGCTAGTAGCCTATGAGATCGGCTACCCCTTAAGGGTGGATCATATCATCATGCTAGTCTTTCGCTTTGTGAACGCCCAGATTATTCATAAAACTATGACTAGAACGTTTAAGAGTAATGATTCTCATAAGGCGTGGAAGCCATCATCTTATTACTTCAAGGGCTTTATTACAGTGTTTGATGATTCATATTTATAATGTAAGACACGTATAATAAAGATTGCCATTTTATTAACTAATGAAAATATTACAAATACATATACATATAGCCCATCCACAAGTTAGGTATAAGGCATATCCCTAACAATCTCTCACTTGCACTATAGCCAACTAGTATGAATCTGGACACCATACTCCCGGGTGTGCCTATCATGCATTTGTTGAGTCACCCATTTAGTTAGAGAATCAGCAAGATTATCTTCTATGGGTATTTTCTCTATAATAACTTCTTTTATCTCAACAATCTCCCTGATGAGATGAAATCACCTGAGTACATGCTTGGATTTCTAGTGGGACCTTGGTTCCTTTGATTGAGCAATGGCGCTCGTGTTGTCACAGTACATCGTGACGCCATTCTTTATCAAGGGAAGCACTTCCAGCTCCGTGATGAACTTCTTTATCCAGACTGCTTCTTTAGCTGCCTCAGATGCTGCAATATACTCGGCTTCAGTGGTGGAGTCCGTTGTAGTTGACTGCTTTGAGCTTTTCCAACTGACAGCTCCGCCATTCAAAGTAAACAGATATCCTGTTTGAGATCTGTTGTCATCCCTATCGGTCTGAAAGCTCGCATCACAGTAACCAATGACTTTCATCTTAGAACAATCTTTGTATGTCAACAACACATCCTCAGTTCTTCTCAGATACTTGAGGATTATTTTGACAGCTGCCCAGTGTTGCTTACCAGGATTTGCCTGATACCTGCTCGTTATGCTAAGAGCATAAGAGACATCAGGTCTTGTACATAGCATGGCGTACATGATCGATCCTATTGCTGAAGCATAAGGGATCCTACTCATATGCTCTCTATCTGAAGGAGTATGTGGACATTGCTCATTAGATAATTTGATTCCATGACAAGTAGGTAAATTACCTCTTTTGGAATCTTCCATTTTGAATCTTTTCAAAACTTTATCTATGTATGTAGATTGAGATAGTCCTAACAACCTCTTAAATCTATTACGGTAGATCTTAATGCCGAGGAAGTAGGCTGCTTCTCCCAAATCTTTCATGGAGAAATTCTGAGATAACCATTGCTTGGTGGCTTGCATAATGATTAATATGTCATCGATATATATACAAGAAATACAACAGCACTCCCACTACTTTTCCTGTAAACACAAGGCTCGTCTACATTTTTGATGAAGTCAATTCTTTGATTGTCTCATCAAATCGTATATTCCAACTTCTGGAGGCTTGCTTGAGTCCATAAATGGATCGTTTAAGCTTGCATACTTTATTATGATCATCCTTAGATGCAAACCCCTCAGGTTGTGTCATATAGACTTCCTCTACGAGGTTCCCATTAAGGAAAGTTGGCTTGCTTGAGTCTATATCACCATGCTAGTCTCTCCGCTTTGTGAACACCCAGATTATTCACAAAACTATGACTATGAACGTTTAGAGTAATGATTCTCATAAGGCATGGAAGCCATCATCTTATTACTCATAAGGCTTTATTACAGTGTTTGATGATAATATAATTTATGTAAGACACGCTAATAAAGATTACCATTTTATTAAATAATGAAAATATTACAAATACATGTACATATAGCCCATCCACAAGTTAGGTATAGGGCGTATCCCTAACATTCTCATCCACGATCCGATCCTAGAGTTTTGATTATCTTACCTAATTGGTTCTCAACCTCAGCACGATACTCTTTGAACTTTTCAAAAGTATCCGACTTGTACTATATTAGGTAAACGTACCCATATCTGGAATAATCATAAATGAATTTGACGATTATTTTATAACCACCTCGGGCTTCTACATTCATCGGTTCTCAAATGTCTGAATGTATTAGCTCAAGTGATTGATTGGCTCTTATACATTTTCCAGTAAAAGGTTTCTTGATCATCTTTCCTTCTAAACATGACTCATAGACTGGTAAAGTTCCAAGCTCTAACCGGTTTAAAGCTTCGTTCTTTATCAACCAATCTATCCGGTCAAGGCTAATATGACAAAGTATAAGATGCCACAAATATGTGTCATCGTAAGAAATCTTTTGTCGTTTGTTAGGTTTTTCAACCTTAAATTTTTAAGTGTTGAGTAGTGAATTATGTGTTAACAGCCTTAACACACAAAAATTATTTTCTGAGTTTCATGTACATATAGTTAATCCATTTCTATCAATAATAATCAAATTACTATTAAAAGAAACAGAAAAACCATCATCTAGAAGTTTAGAAACGGGAATTGAATTCCTGTGAAAACTAGGAATAAATAACACATTGTTCAAATTTAAATAACTATTATTGGAAAAACTTAAACTGGAAACTCCTACTACTCTTGCTGAAATGGCATCTCTTGTCCCGACCCTCATGGTATAGTCACCTTTAGTAACGTCCCTCCATGAATCAAAGTAGCTGCAAAGAAGAACAAATATGGTTAGTGGCTCTAGAATCAACAATCCATGTGGACTTATCATCCTCCAATAATAGAGATTCGATAACAAGTAAATCATATTTACTTGTAGCCTTCTTCTCTTTCAGCTCAGCAAGGTATTTAGGATCAATTCTTTTTTCAATGCTCATTCTTGTTGCAGTGGAAACACTTTCATTTAGGCTTGGCATCCTTGGAGCCTTTCTTATTCTTCTTCATTGGCTTTGCCTTAGCCTTCCAAGTGCATTTCTTCTTGTTCTTGGTAGATTTAGAAGATTCAGCAACATTTGTCTCTCCATTGGGCTTACAATGATCCACCAGCATGGACTCGTAATGGGTGAGCTCATTTAGCAGCTGAGTCAAAGTAAATGATAACTTGTTCACAACATAGTTGCTTTTAAATTATATGAAACTCTTTAGAAGATTTTCCATGATCATGGTCACTTGGCTATGCTAGTTAGTAAGAGCTTCATGAGTTTTGACCGTATTGAGATAGGTCATCATCCTTAAGACATGCTCTCGGAATGATTGTTGGGATGTATGCCCTAGAGCTACATGTAATGTAAATGACTTTATATGTTTTGAAATAAAATGATGCATTATTCATTTATCAAAGTGTTTGTTTAATTTTCGCATATTATAAATTATCTAGAATACCTTAGATTACTTATGTGCCTTCAGACTTAGTGTATGGGTGTCATACACAAGAGGATTTAAGTCTGAAGTTAGTAATCTTAAATAGTCCATAGAGAGCAAATAAATTGGGTAATTTATTTGTGGTTTATCTATAGCTGCGGTCCATTCTATATTTGTATGACAACCTTGATCCGGGATCGCCCATGTAGAGACATGAGAATGAATGCACCTTGTATGATATGATCATATAGGACTGGACATAGATGGAAATTATTTTCTTATAATATCCGTTAAATAAAGAAAATCATTTCGATCTACTAGACGGTCATATATGGATTGATCTTAATCCTGAGTGTACTATGAACTCTTGCATTGCAGGCTATGTCCTTTGATTAACAAAGGTGAGGTTGGTGTAGTAGTCCCGACCAATAGCTACGTACTTTGGGGACATGGTCTGATGTGTAGCTGATGACGTTTTATATAGACATGGAGTTCACTACTTCTTACGAGAAGTAGATGAATATCTTTTTTAAGGGTTGATTCGGTATTTGAACGGTTAGAGTGCTCAAGTCTTTCTATTACGTAATGGTTGTGAATAAATCGTTCATTAGAGAATCAATGATACTAAGGTAAAAATAATTAGAGGGGTATAACAGACATTATGACCCGACTCTAATTACGAGATACTCGTGAAGGGTTAATCTATATGTAGTGACTATATCGATGGATACCGACTTGGTTCGGCTTAATATACCATCTGCGGTAACGAGAGTGTAGCTTCGGGTTTTTAGTGGAATAACTCGGAGTTAATAATTCTGTATATTTAATTAAGAGTTTAATTAATATTTTCAGATTATTGGAGCTCGGAACCATAGGTCCATTTTGTCCCTGTGCTAGCTCATTTACTGTAGTGGATTTATTGTAATTGGATAGTCCAATTATATACTCACATATGTATAAATATTATTAATATGATTAATAATATTTTGTCACACTTGAAACTATATATTAAAAGTTAATATATGATTTTAATAATTATATGATAATTATTGAATGCATAATATTAAATTATATATGATATAATTTAATGAGGCTAATTTTGGAATTTCCAAATCTTGGGTTTTGGAAACCCTTGGTGAGTTATGCTAGGTTGCAAAACTCTTCCACTAAATTTTGGAAACTCTTAGTGAGTTATGCTAGGTTGCAAAACTCTTGGATTTAAAATTTGGTGGTTACACTTTTTGAAAAGTAATTACACTCTTAATTTTGTAACATATATTTCATTATGGTAATTAAATTTTTTGTTGTAAAATTAATACCAAAATCCTTTTATGGCCGAAACTTGCATATGGGAAGGGGAAAGAGTTTTTTTTTTTTGAAAAAAAAATAACCCTATGTATAAAAATAAAATATGTTTTTCTTTTCATATACAATTTTCATTTTACCCTAGCCACCATCTTCTTCTTCTTCTTCAAACTCTCTCAAGTGTTGAGAAAATAATAGGAAGAACAAGAATAAAAATAAATAAAAATCTTGTGTGACATTAATCTCTAAATTATTTAGGGATTAATTTTGTAAGACTAGCACACACTAGTTTCCGTTGGTTGTGAGACATAGCTCGGAAGACCTTGTGGCGTTGAACCAAAATCATTATTTTCATCTAATACAACTCACGGAAATGGGGTGTTTTATTGTCCACTGCCGAGCACTTGTTTGTGTGATTCGGGGCTTGGTTTATCTCGTATCCATCCGGAATTTTTGGGAAACACATAGGGGACTTTTTGGATTGTGTTGGGACTGTTTTTCTTTGAAAATTCAGACCTGAAAACGTCACTACAGTTCACGCAAACAGTGGACTGTTTTGGTTGCAGTTTGGGCGCTTTTAGTGTTCAAAACAGTCCGGTTTTTGAACTGCTGTTCGGGGACTGTTTCGGGGCTGAAATTTTGTTCAAACAATAGCAAAATTTCAGTGGTACTGCTGGTCACATTCGGCTACTCATAGGGAAGGGCACAAAATTTTTTCAAGTCCGATCGGTGTGCCTAAGACATTTCCGCTGCGCGAGGAAAGCGTTTCCTACATTGGCATCGAGAGCGAGGTTGAAAAGTGTTCTTAACCCTTCTCTTTTTGATTTAAAGTTTATGTTTTTTATATATTTGTATTAGTTATAAATATGATATGCATGTTTAGATGAGTAGGCACAAAATAATATTCATATGATGAATATTTTTATTATTTCATGTGATTAATGGATTTTGCATTGGTCGTAAATTTTTCCAGCTCTTATTTTTGTAGTTGTTTTTGATTTTGGGATGTAAAGCCATAAGGCCATTTTTTACAATTGTTGTAATTTTATTTTTCGATCTAAAAAATTCAATTGTTGTAATTTGGAGCACCGAATTCGCAAAAGGAGCCAACACCACCTTGGAGCGGGATTTGAAGACCAATGGATACCTTGGTAATTTTATGTACTAATTAGATTAGTATAGGAAAAATAACAGCCTGGTCAATGCAAAATAATTTTTTTTATGTTGTATGTATGTTTAGTTCAAAATGTTTGATAACATGTCATATAGCTTAGGGTGTCTACTCTTGCATTTCACATGCTATAACATGCATTGGATGCATATTAATTCTAGACTTGAAATATGATTTTATGTGATTTAAAATGTTTAAATTAGAATATAATATGCATGGAAATCAATTAATTGGATTAATTGGATTTATGGTTTAAAATTTGAATTATAATATATTGGGCTTAATTAGTGCATAATAAATTCCATTGGTATATAGGATGGAAACCCGGATATAAATTCCATAGCCGAATTCGAATGGACGGTAATGTGGTCTGCACTCGGGATACAATTCCATGTACCATTGGATTTTATAACGCACTAAGATTTATTAAAATGTTTAATTAAAACCTTGACCATTTTAGAATTCCAAAAATTTTAAACTTATTAGTGTCTAGTATTTTAAGAGTTAAAATATAATAGGTCACTAATATTACTCCAATTAAATTAGTTTAATAGAGTAAAATAATTAGTAGAGACTAATGGACATTAGTGAGATAAATTTTAAGAGTTAAAATTGGTTAGGTCACTAATGGTGAACTAGTGTAAATAAACATAATGATTTAGCCGCCATAAATTTATTCACACTAGCAAAAATAAAATATTAGATATTTTATAAATAGAAACCTTAAACTCAAAATAGTGAGTGGGAGAGGGATATACGACACTATATCATGCGATCTTCGTTGTTAGTCAGAAAACGTGAGATTCAAAAGGTGCCTCGAGACGGCTTTGTTTTCGTCCCCTTACGAATGGTGTCTATTTTGTTTCAATATCAAGTTCGGGTTCCGAGAGGATATGGATTCTAGATGTATCTGGTGAACTGACCTACCCTACGACGGCACTTCACTAGTTAAATCCAAGGATCCCAAAACGGCGGGTCACACTCACAAAGGAATAATTAATTGTTAATGAAATTTCATGATCGAATCAAATGGTAGTTGGTTAATATAAGAATAAGAGTTATTCCCGTATATATTAATTGACTGAGATTGTCTCGATCTATCATGCAAGTACTTGACCTATCTGATGAGCGGAAAATATATCAATATTTACCGCCCCTTTTACTTAATATTTTGTTTAGTTTCTCGGGTTTGATGAACGTTTTGATATGTTTTATTTAATTTTGCAGATAAAATAATATCGGGTCTCAATGAAATCATTTAGGATGAAATATAGGTCAAATAAGGGCAATTATTGGACTTGATATATTAATTTTGGAGATTGGAAACTTGAAAGGGCGTTTTTGACGAAGTGCAGTTTTGGAAATTCCAGTTTTGCGCATCTGTCGTATTTTGGGCACAACGTTTTACTCAGATATCGGATTGAGCTGATTCAAGTGCCCGATTAAAGAACACTCAAATACCTACAACTTTTAAAGAGAACATATTTTCAAATTCTGATGATTTCATGACCGAAATTGATGAACCATCCAGAAGTGTGTGGAGTGTAATTATTAAAAGTCATTATCAATCATTTTCAAAGCAAAATATTAATTAATAAATAATTAATAAAAATTATCAAATCACCACCAAACAAGATAAGCAATTAGTGGAGCAATTATGGATTTGGTGGAGTAATTAGTGGAGAAATTAATAATGGATTTGGTGGAGAAATTGATTGATGATTTGATGGTGGCAAAATTTTGCCTATAAATACCAAGCCATTTCATTTGCAAAATTCATACTTTCTTCTTTGAAATTCTTAATGAATAAATAAGAAGATTGTATCTAGTTTGTTTATTTTTAGTTTTCAGTAATTAATTTTCAGTTTCGCACTTTCTTTTCTTTACATTTCAGTTTTTACTTTCCGCAATTTACTTTTACGCACAGTACTTTTCTTTCTTTAATTTTTCAGTTTTTACTTTTCAGTAATGAGGAGGTAACTTCCCCAGCTAGGGTGAAAGGTAATTCTTTTACTATTGCTATTTAGATTAATCTCCCTTAAATATAATATATTCACTATTTAAAATATTGACTTAAAAAGGATACCGCTATATTGGTCGGTTGGTAATTCATTTTAATCTGGTTTTAACCTGACTAATCAAGGATACCGCCAGTTTGGTCGGTTGGTAATTAAACTTTCTTACCGCCTATATGGCAGGTTCATGGACAAATCTTTTACCGCCTTAATGGCCGGTTGGACTTAATTTGACTTAATCAGGTTACCGCCTATATGGCTGGTTGGTAATGTTATCACAAGTTTATATATTATATTATGGGAGATATCTAAATTAGTAGTAGTAAAAGTAATTCCTTTTACCTTAGCATTTTATTTTATTGTAATTTACTTTTCAGCATTTACTTTACCGCCTTTTTACTTTATGTCTTTTATTTTCAAGTTTTTACTAGCCCTAGTTATGTGTTGTAACTAAATTATTTATCTAGGGTTGTGATGACTTTTAATATCACCGGTTTATAAGGGGTTAAATTATAGTTTGAGTAATATAAAGATTTATTTATTGAGTCTTAATCTTAATGCTTTTTCATTAATTGGCCATTAATAAAATTGATCTGGTAAATCTAAAATGAACTAGACATAGGGATTTTAGGTTTCAGCCTTAGACTCAATAGCCCACGATCTTCCTTGAGGATAGATAACCCTTTAATAGATTTCCTTACAGGATAGGAATATACCTGTCGGACGGGGGTAGCCATAATTGGAACTTAATCTTAATGAATCCAGGTAATTTGGTTGACATAGACATATGGTTCAATTGAGTTATACTGGATATTTGTAGTTGACCATCGGAAGAGGCTTTTACATAATTTAGTGTTCCAGGTTAATAAATCAATATATTACCCAACTGTAAGATAACCACTTCATCTTTAAAATGATATTAAAAGAATTACAACCCTAGATCTTTGTGTCTTTTGTTATTTTCCTTAGTATTTTCTTTTGTCTTTTTATTTATTTATTTATTGTGGCAAAACCACATTCAATCAATCAAACAATCATTCTCTTCTCTATTTAATTAGATATTTGTAAATAAATAGATTCAATAATTAATAACAACAGTAGGAATTAAGTCCTCGTGGGATCGATATTTTTATACTACTTGAACGATACGTGCGCTTGCGTTATACGTCGGTGTTTACGCCGGTCAAGTTTTTTGGGCGCCGTTGTCGGGGACTTATTTATCTTTTACTATTAGTTTAGGGGTTAGATACATTCACTTGTATCTAATTTCTTTTTACTTATTGTTGTTGTTTTATTGTGTGTTTCAAGTTCTCAGAAACTTCATGAGACGAACCAGAAGCTTTGAACTCCGACCGCTTGGCCCAGAAATTGAAAGAACCATCAGACAGTTGAGAAGGGAAATGCGAGAAGGCCAAGAAGCTTTAGTCAACATGGAACCTGAACCTTTGAACGTTGCACCACCAAGTTCCCATTCGAGACAGAACAATTCCGGTGGTTGATAGACTCATTTCCTGTATTGTACTTCCTCCCTTATCAGCAAATGCGTGTGACATCAAAACATGCATTCAGATGATTCAGCAGTCAGTTCAGTTCGGGGGGAATGCAACCTGAAGATCCTAATTCCCACATCAGCAGCTTCCTGGAAGTTTGCGGCACTTTTAACTACAACAGAGCATCAGAAGAAGCAATGAGACTGCGAGTTTTTCCATATTCCCTGAAGGACAGAGCTAAAGCTTGGCTACATTCACTACCAGCAGGTTCTATCACAACTTGGAACACTTTAGCCACCAAATTTCTTGCAAAGTACTTTCCACCAGCCAGAACCGGAAAATTGAGGAATGACATCACATCCTTTGTACAACAAGATTCAGAATCCCTCTGCGAAGCTTGGGAAAGGTACAAAGATTTACTTCGGAAATGTCCTCACCATGAGATTCCAAAGTGGCTACAAGTTCAGACCTTCTACAATGGACTTTCTGGAATAATGAGAACCACAATCGATGCTGCTGATGGAGGAGCCTTGATGGCAAAAGAGAAGATCAAGCCTGGGACCTAATCGAAGAAATGGTCAACAACAATTCCTTGTGGCCAAAAGAAAGGAGCATGATCCAAAGAATTGCAGGAATTTATGAAGTTGGAGCAAACACAGCAGTGAATACAGGCTGGATCAGATATGCAAATGTCTAGAAACACTTAGCACGCAAGTTGTGAACATCGTTGGATCCACAATTTCACACCATATGGAGGAGCACCAGAACCAAAC
>SKCR01035771.1:0-44474 GCA_019454045.1 Zanthoxylum bungeanum | reverse complement strand
CTTTATGTATGGAAATTGAGACATAGATTACATGCAAATAGGCTGTATGCAAATTCGGATATGTGTTACACGTAAATTTAGATGAATTGTTGATGTATGCATGAGAACTTAGAAGCATGATACTCTTGGAAATAAATGTTACTTAAGCTTGATTAAATTATTACACAAATCCTTTCATTACAAGTGACATAAGTAAGGGACCATTACGAACCCAACGGTTTGAGGTTTTCCCTTGTGAGGGGTGAGTGCGGCCTTAAATCTCATTTTCCCGGTTCACACCGGGTGGCGACTCCATTATTCTCCGGTTTAGTCCCCTGTGGCTACTCCGTACTCCCAACTAGGCCGCGAGCCTAGAACAGCATGCGTCGCCCAATTTCTGTGTCCCACAGTGTGCTATTTATTTATTTATTAGTTTACATGTTATTTATGCAGGTAGCACGAACCACACAACCCGCGCAGTCAAATTCTGACTAGCAGGAGCCTGATCAACTCCATGCACGGTAGTGTTGTTCCTCACTCATGTTGGCTCAGTCTCATCTTCCGTCTCCTTCTAGTTTGAGGGAGGATGTGCTGGTTTGGGAGGAGGATACAAACGGAAGATTCTCTGTGGATAGTGCCTGGAATGCTATGAGGTCAAGGAGACCCCAGATGCATTGGTCTCGAGTTATTTGGTTCCGGAAGGCAATTCCCCGTCATTCATTTCTTCTTGGATGTCTATTCAGGGTGGCCTTTGTACTCAGGACAGTCTGATGAGATTTGGCATCTCTGCTTGCTCGCGGTGTATTCTTTGTGGTTGTTCGAGTGAGGACATTGATCATCTTTTCTTCCAGTGCCTCTATTCTTCAAGGGTCTGGTCGTCTGTGCTGGCCATGTGTGGGTTAGATTGGAGTCACCGAGATTGGTGTCAGACTGTTGAGTGGGTATGTCAGTTCTCCGGAGCCTCTTTATGTCATCTTCTGGTTCGTCTGTCTTTTGCAGCATCAGTCTACCATATTTGGAGGGAGAGGAACGCTCGCACTCATGATATGCCTCTTCGGCCTGTTTCTGCTCTTCTTTATGATATTGTTTTTGATGTTCGGAATCGTGTTAGCTCCTTACGAAAGGTGAATCCATCTTATGACAATAAATGGCTTCACCTTTCGTGGCACTTACCCGATGACATCTTTTGTTGATTCTTTTGTAGCCTTTTGGCTTTGTAGCCTTTTGGCTTTTTTCTAGGAGGGCCTGTCCTCTCTAGAGCCTGGGGTATGCCCCTTTGCTCTTTGTATAGCTTTCTTTGGTTATAATACTTACCTTATCCAAAAAAAAAAAAGACAATGCCAGTTTTAAGTTTGAGGGTGTGTGCATGTACATGTAGTGATAGTTCTTGGTATTTTTTTTTTAAAAAATTTAATCCTTGAGAGTAAAACATAAGTCTAATGATGAATTTTATTTGCTTTATATGAAATCTTAGAAACGATAAGTTCCCAGTTGATTTTTATCTGATGCCTTGAGTAGGTGATCTAAGTTAGACTCTTAAGCACTTAACAATAGGTTTTTAGCAGTAAGAACCTGGGTAGTTGGCAAAGTGATTAGTGTTGGGGTTTTGGGCAAAGGGCGCGGCGGAAGCGCTGTTCGGGCGAAATCGTAATTTTAAAACTTTTTAAATTACCGAATAAATTATTCAATATCCAATATGAATAATTTATTCATATTTCACCTAAACATATTTATTTGATATCAAATAACGACATAAATAACTAAGAAACGTCGCGAAACTTTAACGAAAATGTTTTTCCGCAAAATGGCATAAAATGCGTTTTGACCGAACCAACTACCTAATACACATGAGGGCTGCCCAGGTCAGCCTCAATAGTATTAGGGCAGTTCATGGGCTGCCCGAACAGTGACAAATTCACTGTTTGGGCAGCCGTCACCCGGTTGGCTCAAAAGTCACCAGGTAACGCCGTTTTTCACCGTTTTCATTTATTTCAACTCCGAAATAATTTCCAGAAATTGTTCCAACACCCAAAACACATCAATACATTAAAAAGACATCATTTTCATCACAATCAATCCAGATTTTCCAGATCTGATTTTGCAACAAAAATAATCAATTTTTCATGCTTTAATCCAACTTTTTCAACATTAATCATATAAATCAAAATACCAATTCAAGTCACCACCAATGAAGCACCCAAGAACAATTCTAGGCATTACAAGAGTGGTCATAACACTCTAGAATGGCAACATATCATCAAATGATAAAATTGAACAAATATTATAATAATATCTTTCAATTCTACTTCACACATGCTCAAAGCCTTTCCATTTCATCCTCCAAACCAAAAAGCCCCAATTCTAAGAAAAAGAAGAAACCATAGAATCCATCTAGATAATCAAGAACATGAAACATGCTTTCAAAACTTAGGGGAATTGAATATTACCTTTAATCTCTTATTTCTTAAAGCTTTTTTCTTGATTTTTCTTCATTTTCTTCCTTGAATCATCAAGCCAAGATTTGAGAGCTTTGAAGGATGTAGTTTCGGCCATGATGATAGAATGAAAGAGAAACAAAATTTTCTAACATAAAATCAAGAGATGACCGACTTAGCTAGGGTTATTTTGGTCATTTTCAAAATTTAATTCAATTAAATAAAGATTAAACTTTATGTTAACAAATCATATTTGCACACCTAAAGTTTAATTAAAACATGCCACATGTGACCAATAATAAATAAATATTTATCATAACAATTATGAAAAATGGATATTAGTTAATTATTCAAATATTTAACATTTAAATATCTAAAGAATTAATTAATATAATTATTATTATAGATGTATTTTTATTTACATTAAATAAAAAATACATATATTAATGGCATGTATCAAAATCTCATTTGACAAATAATTAATGTGTATCTAATCAAATTATGTATCAAATACAAATACATAATAATTACGATTGACCAAAATTCCCGAAAGCATGTGTTTTCATTTAACCGTTTTAAACAATTCGAATTAACTCATTTAATCCGATGAATTATTATGAATAATCTGTATTATTCATAACGTGTTGCCCAAGTGCTCAACGAGTACACTTCATATTGTGAGACTCTCTAAGTTTAGGTTTATCCATCACGAAATCCAATTTCGTGTCCATAATTCACCCACTCATGAATTATGACGACCACAGATAATCTCGCTAAACTATGCAAGTTGAGGTCATTGCATACGTATAATCCCTCCGTCACAGGCTATCCATATTATACCTGGGATATAGATAAAAACGTCAAATCCTTTCGGTATAATATAGTCGACTTTCAATTTATGATCTCTAAATGACACTCGGAACAAGCTTCCGAAGTTATACCACAGCCATGGATTTACTAGATCGTAAAAATGTGAGGATACCTATGCCTTGCACACATGATTGACGGATCCCATCTTGATACGCACTAGATATCATGAGCATCAGTCTATACCCAACGAACAGGCGGAGTTCTGATCATGAATATATCGGTGATGTGACTGCCATCAAAGTGTGGAGGATAACTCATATATCCACTGTGGTATCTCAAGTCGAAGGATCACTATGCTCTCTCAACTCGAGAAGATTCCTATTGACGTTGGTGTACCATCTATAAGGAAATCTTTAGTGAGTCGTTCAGTGTTTATCAAATAAACACCTACATGTCTATACGAGTCTCCCGAGACTCATGGTTCATTGAGATAAACCATCGGAACAAGTCACGATATACGACATGTACTGGTCTCAGTGGATTTTGCTAACCGACCCGTGTTAGTAAATCTTGACCAAGAACTTTATTTAAGGATATACAACTTATAGTGAGGCGAATGAATTGTGAATTGAAGCGTCATCTGAGAAAAATGCTCTCAACTTTCCTTTCCCCTCTCGGCGATTCCCGTCCTTTTCGTCGTGAGCCTTAATCTCTTTGGTCTTCTACCAAATCGATAACTTTGTGAGCCTTAATCTCTTTGGTCTTCTACCAAATCGATAAATTTGTTCTGCCCTCTTCTCCACCCTCTTTCTTTACCTCTGCTCTTTCCCTTCTGCTGTCGTTCTTTCTTCCCCTTGTTTCCCGTCCTTCGTCTATGTCTCCGTCTGTTTTGCCTGTGGTGGGGCCACGCCTCCCTGGTGCTGGCCGCAAGGCTATTAGGGTAGTTTCTCGTGACTCTTTGGCTCCTACAGCCTCCTCGTCTCCTGTGGATCTTGGATTAGGTCGTTTGGTTTCTGTGCAGGGTCCGGCGAGCTCTTCTGCGGCCTACTCGCCGGTGCCGGCGCCTGCGTCTAGTACCAAGCCCTCTTTATCTGCTGGTGTCGTTCTTCCTGCTTCTGGCTCAGTGTCCCTTGATTTGGTTTCTGCATCTGATAGCGTTCTCGGTGGGGCTGGGTATGGCGTACCCTCTGATTCTGTTTACGCCTCTTGTGGTTCTGGTATAGGGGTTGAAGGGGGTTCAGATGGCTCTGGTTCTGGTCTTGGTCTAGTCAGGGGTTCTTTTGCTCGCTCGGTTTTAATGGTTCTGGGATTGGCACAACTTCTGAGTCTGTTAGTGTTTGTGTTTCTGGACTCGGTATTGCAGGTGGATCTTCTGGCAGGTTGGACTCTTGTGCAGTGGGTTTGGTGAATGGTGGCTCTGTTTGTAGTGTTGGTGTTAACGTTTTTGGTGTTGAGGGTGGCTCTAGTGGTGGGAGTATTCCTGGTTCTGATGTTGTGAACTTGCCGGTTACCCCTTCTGTTGTGCATCCAGTTTGTGAGTCCTTGGCTGCTAATTCTGCTTCCGTTGTGACTGGTTTGTGTGACTCTGGTAGTCAGGATGCTGCTGTGTTTGAATCTGGTCAGGTTGCTACTACTGTTGCAGGTGAGGCTACTGCTGTTTCAGTCCTGACTGTGAATGAGGCTGGTGTTGCCGTGAGGGCTGGGGCTAGTAACACTTTTGATGATTCTGTCCTGCCGTCTGGTTTGTTTCTGATTTTGTTTCGTCGGGTATGAAATTGAGTAATTCTGTTGATGGTGCGAGATCCTCGGGGGCTGTTAAGGTAGATGGTTTGTCTGTGTTGTCTCCTGCAGTCGCTTTAGGGGCTAATCCTAAGAGTTATGCTAGTGTGCTGAATGAACCTAAAGGAGTAGATCTTCTTGACTCGGCTTGTTTTTCTACTGTTTTGCACTATGTTCAACCAAATGTTATTGATGGCAAGGTTATAGTGTGCCCTCCTGCTGAAGTTATTGAAGAAGGTAGTGTGTATTGGCGGAGTACATTAGTTGGTTACTTTGTGGGTAAAAGACTTCCTTTTCAAACTGTCAACTCTATTGCACACAAGTTATGGGGGAGGCTAGGCTTGCTAGAGGTTCTTACCTCCGATAATGGTTTCTTCTTGTTTAGATTTAATAGCCTTAAAGAGGCTAGTGTGGTGTTGGATGGGGCCCCATGGCATATGGCTAATAGACCGTTGGTTCTCAAACTTTGGCATCCTGATTTATCTTTGACTAAGGAGGACTTGTTCAAGGTTCCGGTATGGATCAGACTCTATGACCTGCCTATTACTTTATGGACGGCGAAAGGAATTAGCTGTGTTGCTAGTGCAGTAGTTGGTAATCCTCTCAATGCTGACCATGTTACCATTTCCAGGAAACGGCTCAGTTTCGCTCGTGTTTGTGTTGAGATTGATGCTCGGAACCCCATGGCTGAGGAGATTGTTTTCCAAAATCCTAATGGTACTAGGGTACCTATTAGGGTTGAGTTCGAATGGGTTCCTGTGAAATGTTCCACTTGTGAAGTTTTTGGCCACTCAGTGAATTCTTGCCCTAAAAAGGCTCCTAGTAAGGAGGTTTCTAAACCTTCTCAATCCCGGATTCCCAAGCCTTCTATTCCGTCTATGGATAAAGCTGCTATGGTTGACACTAATAAGGAAGTAGAGGGTGTCTGGATCCCGGTCACTAAGAAAAAGAAAGGCAAGGGAGCATCTGTGACTACCCCTATTAGCTCGAGTGGTGATGTGACTCAGGATGTTTATACTGACAGGACTCTTGTTTTGGGTGAATGCTCTTCTAATGGGTTGGATTCGGCTCTGGTTACTCCTCATTTGCCTGTGGCTTCTTCTGAGACAGTTTCTGTGGAGGCAGTTGGAAATATGGAAGGTGAGTGTTCCCTTGCTTCTTCACATCTTGTTGAGGGTCCCCCTAAGTCTGAGTTAGCTGAGTCCTCGCCCTCTGTATCTTTTGATTCGCCTACCCCCATGGTTAACAATTTGGCTAATAAGGCCATTGACTCTCTGGATTTCAAGAAATTGGCTTATGGTAATAAATCTAGAAAGGGTTCTGGTGGTAAGAGGAGTCAGAAACGGCAGTCCCCTAGGGGGGTCGTCGGCGCTGATTTGGTTGGTTTGGACCTACTCTTCTCTGTTTTAATGATTTTTGGTTGTTGGAATATTCGGGGTCTCAATGACCCATTAAAACATGCTGAAGTTAGGAGGTTTCTTTGTGATGAGAAGCTCTCGTTGTGTGGTGTAGTTGAAACCAAGGTTAAGGAGGTTAATTTTGTGAATGTCTCTCGTGCGATTAATCCTTCATGGAAGTTTTTTTGCAATTCTGATGTTAGCCCGTTGGGTCGTATCTGGGTTTGTTGGAACCCTAGTGACATTGATGTTAGCATTATTCACTCTTCAGTTCAAGTTATTCATTGCAGCGTGTCTCATATCTCTGGGAGGTGGAATTGTGTAGTTTCTGGTGGTTTATGGTGAGTGTGACTACGAGAAGCGTCGGGAACTTTGGGCTGACCTGATTTCTAGTGGTAGTGTTTTTGATGATTCTCCGTGGCTTGTTTTGGGAGACTTCAATGCCATCCGTTCTCCGATTGAGCATTGTGGTGGGTCTGTGGCTTGGCCGGCTTGGAAAGATGATTTGGGCTGCTGTTTGGGTCAGGCTGGTTTGGATGACCTTCAGTTCTCTGGTTGTCAGTTTACTTGGTTTAATAAGCAGATTCAGTCTCCTATTTGGCGTAAGCTGGACCGTGTTCTTGTTAACTCTTCTTGGGAGTGTTTCTTCCCGGGTTCTTCTGCCCGCTTTCTCCCCCCCGGATTTCTGATCATTCTCCTATGGTAGTTAAGCTTGCAGAGCTCCCTAAGAGGAAAATCCCCTTTAAATTCTTTGATTTTTGGGCTGATCATCCTGATTTTCTCTCTGTTGTGGCTAGGGCGTGGAATATTGATGTTCATGGCACTCCTATGTTCCGTTTATGTTGTAAGTTGAAGAGTGTTAAGGTGGCCTTGAAGAAGTTTAATGTTGAGCATTTCTCTAAGATTCCGTGTCGAGTCTTGGAGATTAGGAAGGAGTTGGACAGAGTGCAATGTGCTTTACAGGACCACCCTAGTGACCCTGCTCTGCTAGCAGAAGAAGCTAGCCTTTCGTTACGGTATGGAGACTTGAGCCGGGCTGAGGAAGGCTTCAATAGACAGAAATCTCGTGTTCAGTGGCTTAACCTTGGGGATCAGAATACTAAATTCTTCTTTACTGCTATGAAGAGTTTTCACGGTCGCAGCAAGATTACTACTATCACTAAGGAGGATGGGACCCGCTTGGAGGAAGATGTATTGGTTAGAGATGAGTTTGTTTCCTTTTTTGAGACTCTTTTAGGTCCCCAGCATGGTCAGCAGGATTTTGATAGGGGGGCCATTCAATCTGCCATTTCTAGACATGTGACTGTCGAGCAGAGTGAGACTCTTTCCCGGGAGGTTTCAGACGAGGAGATTAAGGCTGTCCTTTTCGCGTTGAAGGATAATAAAGCTCCAGGCCCAGATGGGTTTACTTCGGGTTTCTTCAAGAAGTCTTGGAATATTGTTGGGAATGATGTTCTTTGTGCTATTCACTCTTTCTTTTCTTCTGGGCGTCTCTTGAAGCAGGTTAATGCTACTTATATTGCTCTGATTCCTAAGATTCCTAACCCTTCTCAGGTTAAGGATTATAGGCCTATTTCTTGCTGCAATACTATTTACAAGTGTATTGCTAAGCTTATTGCGAATAGGATCAAGGTTATCCTTCCTTCGGTGATCAGTCATAATCAATCTGCTTTTGTTGCGGGACGGCGTATCAGCGACAATATTCTTTTATGTCAGGAATTGGTTCGGAATTATCACCGGACTGGTAGTTCCCCGAGATGTGCTCTTAAGATTGACTTGATGAAAGCTTATGACTCTGTTCGTTGGGATTTCTTGGTTGAGGTGTTGCGGACTTTTGGTATTCCTGAGAGGATGGTGGGTTGGATTCAGGAATGTATGACTACTACCAGGTTTTCTTTGTCTATTAATGGAGAGTTGCATGGTTTTTTCTCTGGGGGTCGTGGGTTGCGACAAGGTGATCCTATGTCTCCTTATCTCTTTGTTATGGCTATGGAAGTTCTGTCAGGTCTTCTTCGTAATATGGCTCTTAATCCGGGTTTCAAGTTCCACTGGCGGTGTTCTAAGGACCGTCTTACTCATCTCTGCTTTGCGGATGACCTTATGATTTTTTGTAAAGCAGATGCTTCCTCGGTTTCCTTGATCAAGGATTGTCTCGGGCAGTTCAGTGGTTTATCAGGTTTGATCCCGAATCCAGCTAAAAGTCATTTCTTCTCTTCTGGTATCTCTTCTACCATTCAGGGCCAACTGCGTCATGTTTTGGGGTTCCAAGTTGGGGTTCTTCCAATGAAGTACTTAGGAGTCCCATTGATCTCTACTAAACTTCGGGCCTCAGATTGTGCTTCTCTTGTGGATCGTATTGTTATGCGTGCTAAGAGTTGGAGTAGTAAGTTTCTCTCTTTTGCGGGTCGGCTTCAGCTTATTAAGTCGGTTTTGTTCTCCATTCAAGTTTATTGGTCTTCCTTATTTATTCTTCCTAAGTCTGTTATTAGGAAGGTGGAGACGATTCTGCGTTCTTTCCTTTGGAAGGGTAGTGCGCTTACCTCTAATGGGGCGAGAGTGGCTTGGAGTAGAGTTTGTTTACCTTTAAGGAGGGGGGGGGGCTGGGGATTAAGAGTTTGGATACTTGGAATAGAGCGGCTATTGTTAAGCACATTTGGTTTCTTTGTTCTGGCCAGGTTTCATCTTGGTCGAATTGGGTCCACTCTTATTTGTTGAGGGGGAGAAGTTTTTGGGAGGTCCCATGTCCTACTGATTGCTCTTGGAGTTGGCGTAAGATCTTGGAGCTTCGTTCTTGGTCCCGGCGGCGGATGAGAGTAAGGATTGGGAATGGTGAGAAAACTTTATTGTGGTTTGATTTGGCATCCTCTGGGCCCGATTGTGGACACGATGGGTGAGAGAGTGATTTATGACTCTGGCTTGGATAGGATGGCCACAGTTGCTTCCATTATCTCTGATTCTACTTGGCGTTGGCCCCCATCTAGGTCTGCTGCCCTTGTTGACTTGGCTCAGTCCCAGCTTCCGTCGCCTTCTAGTTTGCGGGAGGACGTGCTGATTTGGGAGGATGATAAAAGGGGGAGATTTTCTGTGGGTAGTGCCTGGAACGCCATGCGTTCTAGGGGAAATTTGCTGCTTTGGTCTCGAGTTGTTTGGTTCCGGAAGGCTATTCCCCGCCATTCCTTCTTACTTTGGATGTCTATTCAGGGAGGCCTTTGTACCCAGGATTGTTTGATGAGGTTTGGTATCTCTACTTGCTCGCGTTGTATTCTCTGTGGTTGTTCAAGTGAGAACACTGATCATCTTTTCTTCCAGTGCACCTTCTCTTCGAAGGTCTGGTCGTCTGTGCTGGCTATGTGTGGGATAGATTGGACTCGCCGGGATTGGCGTCATTCTGTTGAGTGGTTATGTCAGTTCACTGATGCCTCTCTATGTCACCTTCTGGTGCGTCTGTCCTTTGCCGCGACAGTCTACCATATTTGGAGGGAGAGGAATGCTCGCACTCATGATATGCCTTTTCGGCCTGTTTCTACTCTCATTTATGATATTGTCTTTGATGTTCGGAACCGTGCTAGCCTTTTACGTAAGGTGAAACCATCTTATGACAATAAATGGCTTCACTTTTCTTGGCACTTGCCCGTTGACATCTTCTGATTGTTCTTTTGCTTGTAGCCTTTCGGCTTTTCTTCTAGGAGGGCTTGTCCTCTCTAGTTGCCTGGGGTATGCCCCTTTGCTCTTTGTATAGTTTTCTTTTGGTTATAATACTTACTTTATCCAAAAAAAAAAAACTTATAGTGACGCTTTCCCAATGTAATTACAATAGTGTAAAACTGCGTACTACATTGTAAATCATAAGGTCTTTGTCTATATACACATATCACTAAAAAATCAGATTTAGTTTCAATTTAATCATAATTAGATGTCTAATCACAATTAGATAAAATATGTGTATAAAAGACAAGAGGTGCTACCATTTAAATAAGTAATATTATGGAAAATGGAATTGCTCGTATTCATGAATCGAACATAAATACTACCCAGATTGGCACTCCGAGCACCAACCCTAACAATTAGTTGAAGAAATTGTTTGCCATTGAATGACTATTTTCTAAGATATCTATCTTAATATGCTAGTGTTATGATGTATGGTATGATAAAAAAATAAAGAAACAAAAATTGAAAAGAAAGAAAGTTAAACCACCTATAATCGAAAAGCGCGAAGCTACCCATGGGCGAGTGTTAGTGCCACCATGAGGAGAAATGCTACCTTAAAGGGTAGGTGTGTTGAAAAAATGGAAAAAAAAGTAAGGAAAAAAAATCATACCATATTGAGCACAGGATAAGGCAAATACATAATACTTTTGAGATATCTAGGTTGGTTTGACCCATCGGATCCCAATTTTTGAGACGAAATCATTGAGTTGGCTATTTGGGCATTGAGCTGTGAATGAACCTTTACACACACACACTCTAAGTCTGGCTTTGATGAATTATTCAAGAACTTGGATTTGAGTTGCATTGAGTACTTTGAAGGTTCTCTAATTTCATTGATAAGCATTTTTTGAGGACAATAATATGTCTATCTATTGGGAATATTTTATTTTATTTTATTTGCTTATTTATTTTTGCATGATTGCATGTGTATGAATGACGTTTGTGGGTGTCGTCGTTGTAAGCCCTCACAAGACTATAACTCATCCACTAGGACCGCCTAGGGATTTAAAGGCTTATTGCATACGCTAAATGCAATCATGATCCCTACGAAAGTGGCCTAGTTAACTTAGTTATTTTTTGTTTGTTATTCTTATTTAGTTTTTATTTAGTCTTTTGCTTAGGACTAGCAAAATCTTACATTTTGGGGTGTTTGATAAGTGAGGTTTATACTCACTTATTCATGCATTCTTAGCTTACTATTTTATTAGATTCCATGTCATTTAATGTATTTTGTAGTTTCTTTTATGTTTTATTGGTAGGAAGCATTGGAACATGGATCTTAGAGCAATTAGAGGTGTTTTTGGACCTTATGGACGCATCGGAAGCACGCGGGAAGCTGAAAATGATGAAAACACTCATCCATAAAATTTGGGGTGCCACGCCCCCACATGATCCATAATACATATTTCCCGAGAGTTAGGTGTTGTAATGCCAAAAGTGGCGTCGCGATGCTGCGACAGGAACCCAGAAACTTCATAAAGTCGTATTCTATATACACAAGGACTCGAGAGTTCCCTATAAATACATATACACGTCCAAAACCTCGAGGATAAGGCTAATACACAACACAAAGACTTAAACCACATATTTTAGAGAGATCCAAAAAGAAAGATTGAAGAGCGAGAAGAGGAGATGACAGCGGTGACGTCCGAAGATGAAGTGATTCGATTCGGGTTTAATCTTCTATGTTCCTTCTTTAAACTCTAATGATGTCCAATATATTCATGAAAATGCTTTCATTTTTTTTATCTTTAGTAATGAACTAACTCCATTATTCTTGAACCTATTTTTTAATTGCCAATTGATTGTCATAAAGTTGTGATTTAGTTTATTTATATTCCATTGTGTTCAATACTTCTTGTTTGATTAGACACAAATTGAGATGATGTATGTTTAGAATGTATCTCTCGGGAGAGAGGGATTTTGAATAGGACCTATAGAATATAACTTAGGAGTGTTATAGAGTTCGGTAGAATCTATAATCCTTTTGAAGTCATTAAGAAAGAATCACAGAGCGTAATGATTTGTTAATTACTAGATTTTCATAGGGATATCGAAGTCAGTAATTAATAATCTTTTCATTATTGCTCGGGAGAGAGAGTGTAATACTTTAGGATTTTTGACTTATAAATTACTAAAGTGAATAAGAATTGATTGGCATAACAAATATATAGGGAATCCCTAGGTGAAATCAGACACTAGAATCTCTCGTATCTTGGTCTTCTCATAATTTATCAATTTAATATCTTATTTATTTATCTTTTAGTTTTAATTTAGATAATTTTAAATTACTTTCTAAATAAAGTTAGGTTATCAATTTTAGTACTTAGTGTGAGTTGGATTACAATCTCTGTGGGTTCGACACTCTTGCACTTATCTTTACTAAAACTTGACACCGTACACTTGCGGTATGATAAACAATATCGCAACACTCAACTTCTGCTTCATGAACCACGTTATTTCCACTTATAAAAGTTAGTTTCTTCTTAATCATGTCATCGAAAATGTCTCATAATATCTGAAGAATTTCTTAACTTAATACCTTTTCGGATTTAGTTCTTTTAAATGAAAAATCTTTTATGAGAAATATTTTTTTTAATAATCCACCTATGGTATCCTATTACCATAAAAAAAAGTCACTGACTATCTCATACACAATCGATCACTACTTATCTTATACTGTCTCAATCCTTGGGAATCTACGTTGTTCCTCGTTTAATATTTCATGTCAGGGTCCTCTCCGATGATAGTTAGAATCTTCCTTTGAAAACATGGTATAGAACTCAAAAATATTATCTATGCCCTATTCGTTGTGAAGACATGACAAGGTATTCGGGGTGGTTATAATTTGAGTGATCCTAGAAATGCTTGGTTATAATGTTCATCTTATCCATAAGGCTATGGGTATCCTTCTATATTTAGGATAATATCAATAATTTGCGTCGTTCTGAGCTAATCCCAAAACTTCGTTTCCAGAGTGTGATTGATTTTCGTACCAAATTAGTTCAATCCAAACCTATATATACTCTTGAAAGAAATCACTACTCTTTATGCATCTTATCGAACCAGTTCTTAGTTCTTGATGATGGTTATTCATCCTCGGTGGTTTTTATATCGAATTCTTCAAACCGAAGGCTCTCATCACTCTATTTTCTTGATAATACCAGAAGATTTCATAGAGATACATAAAGGGTTATTATTATTACATCATCAACTCCCTTAAGTGATATTGGGAACATTATGTCTGAAGGAATAGCGAAAGTAGTATACGCATGACTAAGCTATACATGTCTTGATCTCTCTCTTAATGGGAATGCACTTGATAACTCGTTCGGTAGCTTCAAGTACCTTCTTTAAGGCTTTTCCATTGATCGTGAATATCGGGTCATTGGTATTAACTAGGTTATAATCAAATGAAAGGCTTGTGAGGGTAGTGTTAAGTGTAGGTTCTTAATTAGGGTTCTCTCTCGGTTCGGGTTTTCAACTATCCAATCGATAATTTATACTTTACATTCTTAAATTGGCTTTTCGGGTTAACTAGGTCATGTTCTAGTCACGTTTAAGGGAAAAAGGTTGGGGTGGTCGGGTATGACATAATTCTAGGTTTTCATTATGTTAATTATGCACTGCTATTTATTTTTGTTCTGTAAATATGGATCGCCTAAGGGTTACTGCACAATACTACTAGTATAGCACTACTTAATTAGCTCCCACTTTGTCACTAGTATCCTCAATCTCAGGCTCATCATCATCAACCTCAACCTCACTGTCAGTAGAATTGTTGAGGATGAGAGTGATCAACAGAGGGAGAACATATTTCATACCAGATGCCGTGTGAATGGTAAAGGGTGTAGTATGATCATTGACGGGGGCAATTGTGCTAATGTCGCAAGTACGGCTTTAGTTGAGAGGTTGGGAATAGATTGCTTGAAGCATCCCAAGCCTTATAAGTTGCAGTGGTTAAATGATTGTGGCGAGATGAAGGTGACAAAGCAGGTGTTATTGAGCTTTACAATTGGGCCATACACGGATGATGTCCTATGTGATGTGATACCGATGCATGCAGAACATATTCTTTTGGGCAGGCCGTGGCAGTTTGATAGGAAAATTATTCACGATGGGTTCAAGAATAAATATTCCTTTCAATATAAGGGAAAACCCATTACCTTGTACCCACTCACACCAAAGCAAGTCCACGAGGATCAAGTCAAGTTGCAACTTGAGAGAGATAGAGAGATTGAGAGTGCAAACACAGCCTTGGGGAAAACACGTGAGGGGAGTGTGACCGAACCTAGTAAGGAAAATAAGGCAAAGGCCGTGAGTGTTTCTAAGGGGAGTGTGAGTGAACTTAAGGCGGAAACAAAAGGGGAGTGAAAAATAGCTTTTACATTGGTGAAGGTGAAGCAAGGAAAGCTTTTAGGCTAGCAAGCTTATGCTTTTGTTGGTCTACAAGGAACACCGTATTTGTATTGCTAACACTTACCCTTTGCTTCCTGTGTCCATTTCATCTCTTTTGCAGGAATTCAGTGATGTGCTGACAGAGGACATTCCTAGTGGGCTTCCACCCATTAGAGGTATTGAGCACTAGATAGATTTCTTACCTGGCGCAGTCATTCCCAACAGACTAGCCTACCGAAGCAATCCGGAGGAGACGAAGGAACTTCAGAAGCAAGTGAGGGAGTTGATGGAGAAAGGGTATGTTAGAGAAAGTATGAGTCCTTGTGCGGTACCAGTTCTTCTAGTTCCTAAGAAAGATGGGTCATGGCGTATGTGCGTTGATTGTCGAGCGATCAACAATATAACGGTAAAGTATCGTCACCCTATTCCTAGACTAGATGACATGTTGGATGAATTGCATGGTTCCAAAGTTTTTAGTAAGATTGATTTAAAGAGTGGATACCATCAAATTCGCATGAGAGAAGGAGATGAGTGGAAAACTGCATTTAAGACCAAGTATGGCTTGTATGAATGGTTAGTTATGCCATTTGGTCTTACAAACGTACCTAGCACATTTATGAGATTGGTGAATCATGTTAAGCGTGCTTTTATAGGTAAGTTTGTTGTAGTTTATTTTGATGACATCTTAGTTTACAGTAAAACATTAGATGAGCATGTTACACATTTGAAGCATGTTCTTGAAGTGTTGAGACAGGAAAAACTGTATGCTAACTTTGGTAAGTGCACTTTTTGTATGGATAGGATTGTTTTCCTTGGTTTTGTTGTAAGTGCAGATGGCATCGAAGTTGATGTAGAGAAGGTGAAGGCGATTCAGGATTGGCCTACACCAACGACAGTGACAGAAGTTAGAAGCTTCCATGGATTAGCAAGCTTCTACCGCAGATTTGTTAAAGACTTCAGTAGTATTGCTGCACCACTGACTGAAGTAGTGAAGAAAACTGTTGGTTTCAAATGGGGACAAGAGCAGGAGCGTGCATTCCAGGATCTTAAAATGAAGTTATGTAGTGCACCAGTTTTGGCGCTACCCAATTTTGAAAAGACATTTGAGATTGAGTGTGATGCATCCGGAATAGGCATTGGAGCTGTTCTTATGCAAGAAAAGCGACCAATAGCTTACTTTAGTGAGAAGCTGAATGGAGCAGTTTTGAGGTACCCCACATATGACAAGGAGTTGTATGCGCTAGTGAGAGCCCTTGAGACTTGGCAGCATTATCTGTGGCCTCGAGAATTTGTGATCCATACTGATCATGAATCATTGAAGCACTTGAAGGGCCAAGGTAAGTTGAACAAACGACACGCAAAATGGTTGGAGTTCATTGAGACATTTCCATACGTAATTCGCTACAAACAAGGTAAGGAAAACATTGTCGCTGATGCACTATCGCGAAGGTATGCTTTACTTACTTCATTGAGCGCAAGAATGCTTGGGTTTGAATTTATTAAAGAACTTTATGCAAATGATACTGACTTTAGTACCATCTATGCTGCATGTGAAAAGTCTACCTTTAATAAATTCTATCAACATGACAGGTTTCTGTTTAGGGAGAATAGATTATGCATTCCTGTTTGTAGTATGCGTGAGTTGTTAGTTAGAGAAGCGCATGGGGGAGGTTTAATGGGGCACTTTGGCATTTCTAAGACCTTAGGGGTATTGAGTGAACATTTTTATTGGCCTAAAATGCGGAGAGATATTGAGCGTTTGTGTGATAAATGCTTGATTTGTAAAAAGGCTAAATCTAAGGTTATGCCTCATGGGTTGTATACACCGTTGCCTGTACCTAGTGAGCCGTGGGTAGATGTATCAATGGATTTTATATTGGGTTTACCTAGGACTAGGCATGGTAGAGATTCCATCTTTGTAGTGGTTGATAGGTTCAGTAAGATGGCACACTTTATAGCATGTCATAAAACTGATGATGCCACTAAATTGCTGACTTATTCTTTAGAGAAGTGGTACGACTCCATGGAATTCCACGGAGTATAGTTTCAGATCGTGATGTTAAATTCCTTAGTCACTTTTGGAAAGTTTTATGGGGTAAGTTAGGAACAAAACTTTTGTATTCTACTACTTGTCATCCCCAAACTGATGGACAGACTGAAGTGGTTAATAGGACTTTGACTCAGTTATTGCGTACTATTGTCTCTAAGAACTTGAAAACTTGGGAGGATTGTTTGCCTTTTGTTGAATTTGCATATAATCGTAGCATTCATTCTTCCACATCTTATTCACCATTTGAAATTGTTTATGGTTTTCAACCACTAACTCCATTAGATTTGTTACCATTGCCTGTTGATGAGCATGCAGGGTTAGATGGAAAAAAGAAAGCTGATTTGGTGAAACACATACATGAGAAAGCAAGAGAGCACATACAACGAAAGAATGAACAATATGCTTCTCATGCCAATAAGGGAAGAAAACGTGTGGTATTTCAACCTGGAGATTGGGTTTGGGTACACATACGAAAGGAAAGATTTCCTGAACAGCGTAAATCCAAGCTACAACCGAGAGGGGATGGTCCATTTCAAGTCTTGGAACGGATTAATGACAATGCATACAAGCTGGATTTACAAGGTGAGCATAATGTGTCTGCGACATTTAATGTTTCTGACTTAACTCTTTTTGATGCAGGTACAGATTCGAGGTCGAATCCTTTTCAAGAGGGAGGGAATGACATGAATCCAACAACTCAAGGAACATTAGATCCTTTGCAATTGCCAACAGGCCCAATCACACGCCAAAGAGCTAAGAAGATCAGAGACGCAATGGCTGGGCTAGCGCAGAATGCCATGGTCGAGTGTGACAGACAACTCCGGGACATATTGGCATCACATGAGGGCTTCAATGGAGTGGGTCCAAAGCTATTTCACTTGACCCAAGTCATACCAGAGTAACGCACCAGCAATCTTGAAGCCGAGTATATTTTTAACGGATCAAGCCGATTCAAGCCCGACACTAAATATTCGGCCAAGACAAGACTTATTGGACTTTATGACACATCATTATGCCTTTATACATGGAATCCACGAATTTGGAGGACTTTTGGTGCAAGGAAACAACTTTAGACAAATTTGGAAAAGTTTTCCACATTTGTTGACTTTTATGATTTTGTGTTTTTACTTTAGACTTTTTTGGCAAAGTTATTTATTAAGTCTTTGTTTGTTATTGATTAAGTCTTTGTTTCTTTTGACTTTGTGTTTGTTATTAAATGTCTATTAAGGGCATGGCCATTTAATAGCCATTAGTTAGCAACTTAGGGTGTTTTGGTCATTTTGCACCCATTAGGGTTTATTTCATTGTACTATTTAAACTCATTTCATCTGAATGAGAAGCTAATCACCAAATTTCGAAATTCATCTCCATTGAGAGCTTGGCTTTGTCCAAAAATTGCTTAAGGGAGGGATTCCCATTATTTCATGCAATCGACTTATCTAAGGCGTGGCAACCTTAGTGGCGTCTCCGTGCTAGCAGAATAATTCAAGGAATCATATTAAGGGTTCTCAAAGACAAGTTCTTTGTGGGTCTTCTTTGTGGCCTTGGAAGGGTTTTGTTCCTACAAAATCAAATTCGCGGTTCTTGGGGTTCTGTCCGCTGCGAGGGGTTTGCTTGGCCTAATCCTCCAAGTGAGTTCCGCGTCACATACTGTGTATACAAGACCTCAGCACTTTGCCTACTACAGTCACTGACTCCCTAGACCATGCTCTGATACCATCTTTGTAACATCCTCAATCCGGGAGATGCTATCAGCTGGGAATATGCCGTACTATCCCCTTGAGCCTCTGAATTTCTAACAATATTAAACTCATCTTATGTAAGAACTCATGCATGGGAACGATGCCCAACTCAACATCAAGATCTCAATATGCTTTACAGACTAAAAACTCGAGTTCATTACATAACTCAACTTTAATAAATAAACTCTTATAAGTTTATATATATATATATATATATATTGTACTAATGACTATATGATGCATAACATTTACTGACACTGACTTGACTAAACTCTGACTCAACTTGGTGGACTCGACACCCCAGTGACTGCCTTCAGTATCCATCCTCTCGAGCTTGTCCTCCGGGTATTCCTGCAAAATAAGAAACTGGGAGTAGGGGTTAGACCGTTATACGATCTAAGTGAGTGGACGTAAACTAAAATACTGTTATAGAAATATTAGGTTCTTAAAACCAAAGTTAAAGAAATAACTTTATACAAAACTCTCTTTTCTTTCTGAAAGCTCTGGGTTTCTAAAAACCTTTTCTGAAAACTGAGTCTGGAAACTTTTTCTAAAATCTGTAACTATCTCTGAAAAACCTGAAACTAGAGTCAGGAATGCAAATCCATGACTTTGGGGCGTTACGTATCGCCGTCCCCTAAAGCATGTCACTATTGTCCCTGAAACTAGTGGTTTTGGGGCATTACGTATCGCCGTCCCCCAAGCCACTGAACAAGAATTGGGGGGTGCGAATCTATGCTACCCTCCAAGCTCTGAAGCTATGATCTAGGAGCATCTGTCATCCCTAGTCCTGAACTAGGATCTGTCATCTCTACATATGCACATGTGCTGTCCGTCAATTCCATGTCTGTACAAGTTATATACTGATGTGAGTTTTTCCCCCATGCCTCAAAAATCATAAGCCACAAGCTTTTTAAAATTTTTATTCTAAAACATACTTTTCATAACCAACTGTAATAAAAGCGGCTAACCCCTAAGTGCGTAAAAATAAGTCTGAGATTAAGAACAATAAAATGAAAATCAATTTAAGAAAGAGTGTTCACTCACTGTTAGAAAATCTGGCTGGCATTACCCGCTTACTGAGAAAACTCTGGTTCCTGATGCAGAGAGGTCTGCGTCGCGACGCAAAGCCAAAAATCTAGACTTTTCTTCATCTTCTCATACTCAATTTGCCCAATATTTCACCCAAACATTCCACACATGCAATCAACAACCATAAGTATCCAAAACATCATCAACCATAAATCATATCCATTGTATATTCTCTATTAAATTCATACACAAAACTTACAAATTTGGGGGGAATTTCCCACAATCATCAATTTCTCATCACTAAATCATATAAACATTAATTACTTTAACTCAACCACATCCATTAACCCTTAAATCATCAAAACATCAATTTCCAAAACTTAGGTTAAAGTTTCCTTACCTTCTTTCTCTTGGTTTCCTTCCTTCCTCCAACTCCATGGTAGCTTTTATTTTTCTTTGTTCGGTGAATGAGTGCTTAACACTTCATTCTTCTTCTTTCTTCTTTCTTCTTTCTTCTCCCTCACCCTCATGCTTTCTATTCATTTTTGTTTTCAAAATTGTGAATTTGTGAATAGTGAATCCTTATACAGTTGGCCATTAAAAAAAAAAGAGTGTAGAATTTTGAAGAAGTTTATGGAATTTACTAGAATGCCCTCGGATACTATTCATCAGAATTTTTAATCTGCATTCTTAGCCTATTTTTGGTTCGAATTTGGAAAAATATTCAACGAGAAAGTTGTAGATCTCAATCTTAACTTTCCGATGATATAAAATTCATAAAAATTAGAGTTCGTATGAGAAAGTTACGGCCTAAGTACCGTGGGCAGTCCGAAGTGGAACATCGTAGTATTTTTTTTTGGATAAAGTAAGTATATTAACCAAAGAAATAACAAAAGCACAGGGGCATACCCCAGAGAGCTAAGGAAGACAAGCCTTCCTAGTTACAGAACAAAAGCCAATTAGGCTAAAGACAAGCAAAATCAAATAAAAAAATATCGTCGGATAGTTGCCAAGATTGTTGAAGCCATCTATTATCATATGAAAGCTTCACCTTTCTTGACAAAGTAGCACGAGTCCGTACAGTAAACATAATATTGATCAAGAGAACTCTATATGGACTAGGAGACTCGTCATGTAGTCGAGCATTCCTCTCCTTCCATATGAAGTAAACTGCAGCGGCAAAAGATAATCGAACAAGTAAATGACACAAAGATCCACTACTATACTACTCCGTCCACTTAATAGTCTGCATCCAGTCACGAGAGCACCAATCTATACCACATTTAGCCAAAATAGACGACCATATCTGAGAATCAAATGAACACTTGAAGAAGAGATGATCTCTATTCTCCCCCGAATGACCACAAAACACACACATAGAACAACCTGAAATGCCAAAAGCCATTAACCAATCCTGAGTATAAAGGCCTCCTTGAATCGTGAGCCAAAGCATAAAAGCATGTCTTGGAATGGCCTTTGGAAACCAAACAATTCGGTACCAACTCACCCGATTACTTCTTACCCTCAACGCATCCCAAGCACTATTGACTGAAAAAATACCTTTATGATCATCCTCCCACACTAGCACATCCTCCTTCGTATCACAAGGAACAAAATCCAAAGGCATAGAACAAGCCAATTGGAGAAGATTAGCTGACCTCGCTGATGGCCAGCGCCAACAGTTACCATCAACAACATCGTAGCATCTAATATCGGATTCTCGAAGAATTTACCGACAGTCATCTCACGATAGTATATATTTTCAAACATAATTTATATTATGTGGCACTCGTCTTACTGTGTAACTGTTAGACATTATGTCCCATAGCGTCACTGTTTGTAAATGATATGGTATTATTGTACAAAATTAACTATGTGATAATGAAATTGCCTTTTGTCGTTTTGTAATATTATTTACTTTGACTAATAAATGGCGAAAGTCCATATGATTAATACTGGATTGAGATGATATGAGACAGTACCAATCTATAAAAGTTTAATCATTAAATAATCCCTAGTCGGAGTATTAGTCGGAGTAGAGATCGATAGCGAGAATCAGATAATGCGTTGCACGATATGTGCTTGTGCACGTTGTGAGGCACACATAGTCATATTTCATCTATTTAAGTATTGGATACTTATGCAAGTGCAATAGGAGGTTGTGTTTTACCGATGGTACGGAAAACAGCTTCGCTCTGGATAGACCCCGCGGAATCCCATTGGTAGTATGTCTGCGTGTCTATGGGAGGCCGCATCAGGGTAGGTGTATATGGTCTTAACCTGAGACTTACATCGCTAGTACTTGCGACAATCGGTAAACTTTGGTTTTGGTGGTTGGGGACCCTAACCGGTTCTGTGTACACCTTTTCTGGGTTTATCGAGAATCGTAGTGTGCTGGATGTGATGTCAAGATGGAAGTATCGCTTCAGACATATGGAGGCGATGATCACGCAGGGCACAGAACTAGTACTCTATAAAAGGTTGCAACCGTCGGGACAATATGACTAGGTCAGGATTGTCTGATTTAAAGAGACTAGCTGCTTGATGTCCGATATATGTTTCGTACGGGGCAGACACATCTCCAGCCCCAGGCCTAGCATGTGATCATCCGATACTGGATCGATGTACGCAATACTACGGTATACTACGCCTGATACAGATCTTATATTCCTATTAGAATATTTCTGGAGAATTGGGTAGGCATGGCGCTTTGCTAGAAGCCAACCTTGTCTTGTGAATCGGTAAAGACGTAGTACGAGGTACGTACGTGTTCGGATTATCCGACGACCGTATTTACTGCCAAAATATCCGGAGATCTCTTGGGTCGCTTCCTGAAGATTCACCTATGATATTTGATTCGAACTTAATTAATCTTGGATTAATTGCGGAGAAACTTTATCTCGGATAAAGTGCCTTATTGAGAGAGAGGGAACGATTAATTTGGAATTAATCGATATAATTATTATATTCGATATATATAATAATCGAAATTCGATTTCGACGCGAAATTAAAATTAGATTTTAATTCGGGCGTACGAGTTAATTTAGAATTAATTCGTAAGCGACGTAAATAATAATTTCGCTAGGAGCGATTATTTATTTAAATCCGATTTAATTAACGTCGCGACGCTAGCTCGGTATTTCGGAAATATCGAACCCGAACGCGTGAGTGGACGTGGGCCCACTTTCATTGGGAAACGTGTGGGGCCCACATGACACTGTCATTGGTGGCATTGCATGTTAATAGTGTGCAAAACACTCTAAGGCATTGCATGGTGATAGTGTGCATTTCACTCAAAGGCTTTGCATGGAGTTTGAGTGTTTGACACTCTAAGCCATTGCATGGTTTATGTCATAGATTTATTATTAATTTAATAAATTAAAACATAAATATAAATTGATTTTTGGTATACAAAAATTAATTAATCAAAAAAACTCTCTCTTCTCTCTCAAATTGCCGTGAACTCCATTGACAAGGGCAAGGAAGATTTGATCTTTCCCTTCTCTATTTTGCTAGAACAAGCAAGGGATCAAAAGAGGTGATAGGGAAACCATCAAAGAGCTTGGAATACAAGAGCTTGGAGCTTGGAGTCTTCTTCCTCCTCTTGGCCGAACCTTCCATCACTTGGAGCTTCTACCATTTGATCTTCTTCTTCATCACAAGGCATTGTAAGTATGATTCCGCCATACTTCATGTTTTTATATATATTCTTTATAGTATTTCACATGCTTAATCTTTGTTTGGGACATATAATAGAAATCTACAATGGTATCATTGAGCTAGGTTTAAGCATGAAATACTTTAGGTTAAAATTTGGGTAAAATTGATTGAAGCATGTTCTTGTGAAATTTGATGAATGAGTATGCTTATATGTATGTTAAATGACATTATATGAAATCAATTTTATGAAAAATGCATTGGATGATTTTTCCCCAAAATTTTGACCTTGGCCGAATGGGTGTGTTAAATTGATTGAAGCATGTTCTTGTGAAATTTGATTAATAAGTATGCTTGCATGGGTATAACATGATGTTATATGGAATCAATTTTATGAAAAATGCATTGGATGATTTTTCCCCACCTTGGCCGAATGGCATGATGAAATTGATATAAGCATGTTCTTATGAAATTTGATTAATAAGTATGCTTGCATGTGTATAACATGATGATATATGGAATCAATTTCATGAAAAATGCATTGGATGATTTTTCCCCAAATCCATGCCTTGGCCGAATGTGTTACTACTTGGAGTAGATTGAAATTTTTTGTGTTTAAGATCATTAGATGACTTAGAACGTGTACGGGACGTAGATTAGTAATTCAATCGGATTGAAAAACAAATCGACACAAATAACTCACCTTGGCCGAATGTACAAGGACATGAAATGGAGTTGATTTTTGATAAAATTAATGTTGGACATTTAATTTGACAAATACATGATTAATAAATTAAATGGGTATTTTTGAAATATTTGGTTTAATATATTAATCTTGATATTACACTTTAATTAATTGGACTTTAATGTTTGGAATATTAAAATTTAATTAATGGGCTTTAATAATTTAATTGGGCCTTATGGGCTTAAAATTGGTTTTATGGCACTTAAGGGTGATTCCTTATTTGGGCTTGGCAATTGGGTTTGACCCACATTGACCAAAAGCCCAAGCCTTAATAAATCAATTCTAAGCCCATTTGACTTGAATTAAATTCAACATTGGATGTTAATTGGGCTTTGAGACCCAAAAGGATTAGATTTAGAATCTAAGTCTTTAAAGCATATTAAAGTGTAAACATTTGATTTGGAATAAATAATTGGATTAGTATTGAATACGAATTGAATTAGATTTAATTAGTAGTTCGATATAATTCGCGAATTCGTACTTTATGTACTTATTCTCAATCGAGTTGGACTCGCACAAAATCAAACCGTTGTTTGAACATTGGATGATCACATTAACAAAGACTAATTAATTGGATTAGATTGGTTGTAAAAGCATGTCTTGTTTGAATATATATGTATGTGATGAATGAATAGTGTATATCGGATGGATATTAGAAGGGAAAAGGGTAATTTTAGAAATTATTGTAAATTTGGAATTTATAAATGGACCTGCGTGTCCAGCCTTATCTCTTTATCTCTTTGTATTCTCTTCTCACCTAATTCCCCATGTAAATGAGGTTTCTCTTATTGTATTATGTAATTGGGTAGTTGTAGAATAGTGCTAGCGGGGAGAGGAAAGGGAGTGATTTGTTCTAGGAACAAGTTGTTTAAATATCCATCCGCATATCACTATTACTTTACTTTACGCGCTTTATGATGTTTTAGAAGCATGCTTAAGGGTGTATGATGAGACCTAACAAAGATAAATAAATTGGTTGCCAATTACGCGAAAAATCCCTCAAACAATATTAAGCGATTTTCCTTCCGTTGAATGATTCTTTCTCAAGATCCGAAATTGGCATTGGTTTGTTGGCCAAAGTCAAGACCTTTGTCAATTAAGGATGTGTTTGAATCATGAGAATTTTGTTCCACATCGGTGTCCTGTCCAAGTTGTGATTTGTTGGCCAAAGTCAAGATCACTTCTTGTCCATCGACATTGATTACGAAATTTTCCTTGTCAATGGGTCCCGCTTAACTGGAATCATTAGGTTTGTTGTGCCAAAGCCAAGGCTTAGTTGATTCAGAGGAAATGGTTAGGAAAATGTATTGGATACATTGACATATGTATTAGATATATGTTTCGGACTTGGATGTCCACCTAACCGGATCTAGGAATTGGATGGGATCCAATTGATCTTCAAGATCTACCTAGTTAAATATCATACAATTTGTTGGCCAAAGTCAAGGTTGTGTGTTATTTAACGGGATCCTAGCCCACTAGGAAATTAGATTTCCCGAGTTGTCTACAGAGGGTTAGAAACTTGAAGAAAATAGTGGGAGGCTATTATTGAATTTGCAATTTCGTTCAGATACTTAGCCTTACGCGTCTTTCAAAAACATTTCGTCAATATTTTAATTAGTTGGACTAATATATTGTTATTTTTATTTGTAACAGTTTGACTGTACCCAATACATCGTTGACTTTATAGTTGGACTATAGTTGTCAAGATGACTGGCAAAGGTAATATCCGTGACATTATCATGGGCGATAATGTCTTCAGAGGGACAAACTTTGCCGACTGGGAAATGAACCTCAAGATAGTGCTTGGGGCTGAGAGGATACTGTATACTATTCAGAGACCTCTCCCGCCTAAACCCACTGAGCCACTGGAGCTAGAGTTATGGAAAACTCATAGTGATGATTGTGATCAAGCTCAGTCAGTTATGCTAGCTGCAATGACCCAGCATTTCAGACGCCAGAATAGGGACTTGGATCCCTATAACATGATGGCAAGATTGCGTGATCTTCACCGCACCAATAAGCGGATGAAGAGGTACGAGCTAGTAAGGAAACTCTTCCGCTCCCGGATGACAGATGGCGCATCAGTTGAAGCCCATGGGACTCAAATGATCGCCGATATTGATGAGTTGGCCAATATGGGAATAGTCTTGGAGGCTGAGCTGACTATAGATATGATCTTGCAGTCACTTCCTGATACTTGGAAACAAATCATAAAGTTGATGGATACAGATGACACTCTTGGAGAACTGTTATCTATATTGAAGGAGTCCGAAAGGGAACTCCTAAAGGGGAGCAAGCGCGAGGCGCATTTTGCATCGACCTCTCATGCGCCAAAGGGTGGCCCGAAGGCAATTGGAGGTGCAAGGAAGAAGAAGTTCAAGAAAAAGGGCAAAGGCAAGTTGACAGTGGCTTCTAGGAAGCCAAAGGACAAATCTCAGGACATCTGCCTCAACTGCGGCAAGAGGGGTCACTGGAAACGTGACTGCCGAATGGGCAAAGGGCAGAAGGAGGATATCAAGGATGGCAAGGCTATCGCTTCTGGTATGTTTGTTATTGAGATAAATATGAATACTTCTAGTTTTAAAAATTGGATTTTTGATTCTGGTTGTGGTGCTCATATTTGTACTGATGTGCAGGATCTGCAGGATAGCAGGGTGCTGGCATCCGGGGAGATGGATCTACGGGTTGGAAACGGAACACCAGTTGCTGTTTTGGCCGTAGGGACTTTTGTTTTAGAACTGCCCTCGGGGCATGAACTTAAACTTTTGAACTGTTATTATGTACCTAGTTTAACTAGGAATATTATATCTGTATCCTTGTTAACCCAGCAGGGTTACACTTTTGTATTCAGGAACACTGGGTGTTATTTATATAAAAATGATGCAGAAATTTGCACAGCTGTTGCAAATAACGGTCTTTATATTTTGAATATAAATGAATCTCCTAAAATAACGAACAAAAGGCTCAAGAGAAATAATCTAAAAGATGAAGCTTATATGTGGCATTGTCGTCTGGGACACATAAACAAGACTCGCATATCCACACTTTCGAAGAGTGGGTACTTGGACGAATTTGATCCCAATTCATATGACGTCTGCGAATCTTGTCTTTTAGGCAAAATGCCTAAATCACCTTTTAGCGGTAAAGGTGAACGTGCCACAGAACTGTTGGCTCTTGTACATACTGACGTATGCGGGCCCATATCTGGCCAGGCTAGAGGTGGATTTCACTACTTCGTAACCTTAACAGATGATGCATCTCGTTACGGTTATGTGTATCTTATGAGACACAAGTCGGAAACTTTTGAGAAATTCAAAGAGTTTCGACACGAAGTGGAGAAACAAACAGGGAAGAGTATTAAGACATTACGGTCAGACCGTGGTGGCGAATACTAAGTTATGAGTTTCAAGATTACTTGAAAGAATATGGTATTCTTTCACAGTGGACTCCTCCTGGAACACCGCAATTAAACGGTGTGTCCGAACGGAGAAACCGCACCTTGTTAGACATGGTAAGGTCAATGATGAGTCGCACTGAGCTACCAATATCCTTCTGGGGATATGCATTAAACAGTGCTATACTTATTTTGAATAAGGTACCGTCGAAGTCTGTTGAACAGACTCCATATGAGATATGGACAGGAAGGAAACCAGGTTTCTCTTTCCTGAAGATTTGGGGATGCTGGGCATATGTTAAACGTTTGGAAGGTACCAAACTTGAACCCAAATCAGATAAATGCCTTTTCGTAGGATATCCTAGGGAAACCAAAGGATATTACTTCTATCACCCACAAGAGAACAAAGTATTTGTTGCTCTACATGCGGTTTTCTTTCCTTGAGAAGGAATTCCTAAATGCAGTGGCAAGTGGGAGGAAAGTAGAACTCGATGAAGATCGTAGTGATACTGTTCCTGGCAATGAATCAATGACGGAACATGAACAGACCATCCGTGATGAGTCTGTACCACAAACTTCACATACACAAGGACCGCGTAGGTCGGAGAGAGTCAGAACAATACCTGAGAGGTATGGGTTCCTGATCTCACCTCATGTAGATATTAATCTTATTGAGGATAATGAGCCGGCTACGTATGAGGAAGCGATACAAAATATCGATTCCGCTTTATGGCAAGAAGCCATGAAGTCCGAGATGGATTCCATGTACGCCAACCAAGTTTGGACACTGGTTGATGCACCAGAAGGTGTGAAGCCTATTGGATGCAAATGGATCTTCAAGAAGAAGACCGACATGGATGGCAACGTACAAACGTACAAAGCTAGGCTTGTAGCGAAGGGGTATCGTCAACAATATGGTATTGATTATGACGAAACCTTCTCACCCGTTGCCATGATTAAATCCATTCGGATAATGCTTGCAATAGCTGCATATTTCGATTACGAGATATGGCAGATGGACGTTAAAACCGCTTTCCTTTCCTTAACGGAAACCTTTTGGAGGATGTTTATATGCAACAGCCTGACGGTTTTATCGTACCTAGACTTGCAAACAAGGTTTGTAAGTTAAATCGATCCATTTATGGATTGAAGCAAGCATCACGGTCATGGAATCAGCGTTTTGATGAGATCATAAAGGAATATGATTTCGTGCAAAACGCAGATGACCCTTGTGTATACAAGAAGGTTAGTGGGAGAGCACTTACTTTTATTGTCCTTTATGTCGACGACGTATTGCTAATAGGCAATGACATTCCCATGCTGACGTCGGTGAAAGCTTGGCTTTCATTAAAATTCTCCATGAAAGATCTGGGAGAAGCAGCCTTTATTCTTGGAATAAAAATCTACAGGGATAGATCTAGAAAGCTGCTTGGACTCTCCCAGAGTACATACATTGATAAAGTGTTGAAGCGATTCAACATGGAACAATCCAAGAGGGGATTGGTTCCAATGATACGAGGTACCTCTCTGTCTAAAGACATGTGTCCTAAGACTCAGGAAGAGAGGGACAACATGAGTCGGATACCGTTCGCCTCGGCAGTCGGATCGATCATGTATGCTATGATATGTACACGACCTGATGTCTCATATGCTTTGAGCATGTGCAGTCGCTATCAGGCCGATCCAGGTGAAGGTCACTGGACAGCAGTTAAGAATATCCTTAAGTATCTTAAACGAACTAAGGATGCTTTCTTAATTTAGGAGGAGGAGAACTTGCGGTATCTGGGTATACCGATGCAAGTTTCCAAACCGACAAGGATGACTACAAGTCGCAATCCGGGTACATTTTTTGTTTGAATAACGGAGCAGTGAGCTGGAAATCTTCCAAGCAAGATACTGTTGCCGATTCAACAACAGAAGCGGAGTACATCGCTGCATCTGAAGCAGCAAAGGAGGCAGTTTGGATCCGAAAGTTCCTAATCGGATTAGGGGTAGTTCCGTTAGCAGCTGAGCCCGTTCCATTGTATTGTGACAATAACGGAGCTATAGCACAGGCTAAGGAACCAAGGTCTCATCAAAGGTCCAAACATGTTCTTCGACGTTACCATCTGATTCGGGAGATTATACATCGTGGCGATGTAAAGGTCGAGAAGGTCACATCAGATGACAACATTGCAGATCCGCTGACGAAGGCTGTTCTTCAGCAAGTTTTTGAACGACACATACATAGTTCGGGTATTAGATGCTTGAGTGACTGGCTATAGGCCAAGTGGGAGATTGTTAGACATTATGTCCCATAGCGTCACTGTTTGTAAATGATATGGTATTATTGTACAAAATTAACTATGTGATAATGAAATTGCCTTTTGCCGTTTTGTAATATTATTTACTTTGACTAATAAATGGCGAAAGTCCATATGATTAATACTGGATTGAGATGATATGAGACAGTACCAATCTATAAAAGTTTAATCATTAAATATCCCTAGTCGGAGTATTATCGAGATCGGACATCGATAATGCGGAATAGACTAGTATTGCGCTTGTGCACGTTGTGAGGGCACAACAGCATAGTTCTCATATATTTAAGTATTGGATACTTATGCAAGTGCAATAGGAGGTTGTGTTTTACCGATGGTACGGAAAACAGCTTCGCTCTGGATAGACCCCGCGGAATCCCATTGGTAGTATGTCTGCGTGTCTATGGGAGGCCGCATCAGGGTAGGTGTATATGGTCTTAACCTGAGACTTACATCGCTAGTACTTGCGACAATCGGTAAACTTTGGTTTTGGTGGTTGGGGACCCTAACCGGTTCTGTGTACACCTTTTCTGGGTTTATCGAGAATCGTAGTGTGCTGGATGTGATGTCAAGATGGAAGTATCGCTTCAGACATATGGAGGCGATGATCACGCAGGGCACAGAACTAGTACTCTATAAAAGGTTGCAACCGTCGGGACAATATGACTAGGTCAGGATTGTCTGATTTAAAGAGACTAGCTGCTTGATGTCCGATATATGTTTCGTACGGGGCAGACACATCTCCAGCCCCAGGCCTAGCATGTGATCATCCGATACTGGATCGATGTACGCAATACTACGGTATACTACGCCTGATACAGATCTTATATTCCTATTAGAATATTTCTGGAGAATTGGGTAGGCATGGCGCTTTGCTAGAAGCCAACCTTGTCTTGTGAATCGGTAAAGACGTAGTACGAGGTACGTACGTGTTCGGATTATCCGACGACCGTATTTACTGCCAAAATATCCGGAGATCTCTTGGGTCGCTTCCTGAAGATTCACCTATGATATTTGATTCGAACTTAATTAATCTTGGATTAATTGCGGAGAAACTTTATCTCGGATAAAGTGCCTTATTGAGAGAGGAGGGAACGATTAATTTGGAATTAATCGATATAATTATTATATTCGATATAATAATCGAAATTCGATTTCGACGCGAAATTAAAATTAGATTTTAATTCGGGCGTACGAGTTAATTTAGAATTAATTCGTAAGCGACGTAAATAATAATTTCGCTAGGAGCGATTATTTATTTAAATCCGATTTAATTAACGTCGCGATGCTAGCTCGGTATTTCGGAAATATCGAACCCGAACGCGTGAGTGGACGTGGGCCCACTTTCATTGGGAAACGTGTGGGGCCCACATGACACTTGTCATTGATGTGGCATTGCATGTTAATAGTGTGCAAAACACTCTAAGGCATTGCATGGTGATAGTGTGCATTTCACTCAAAGGCTTTGCATGGAGTTTGAGTGTTTGACACTCTAAGCCATTGCATGGTTTATGTTATAGATTTATTATTAATTTAATAAATTAAAACATAAATATAAATTGATTTTTGGTAATACAAAAATTAATTAATCAAAAAAACTCTCTCTTCTCTCTCAAATTGCCGTGAACTCCATTGACAAGGGCAAGGAAGATTTGATCTTCCATTTCTCCATTTTGCTAGCACAAGCAAGGGATCAAAAGAGGTGATAGGGAAACCATCAAAGAGCTTGGAATACAAGAGCTTGGAGCTTGGAGTCTTCTTCCTCCTCTTGGCCGAACCTTCCATCACTTGGAGCTTCTACCATTTGATCTTCTTCTTCATCACAAGGCATTGTAAGTATGATTCCGCCATACTTCATGTTTTTATATATATTCTTTATAGTATTTCACATGCTTAATCTTTGTTTGGGACATATAATAGAAATCTACAGTAACGGTAGTCGAAATTCTCGGTCGTCACGAATACTAATGCACTCATGTATGATATGATGATACTTAATTCATCTCGTGACATGAATCCAACAACTCAAGGAACATTAGATCCTTTGCAATTGCCAACAGGCCCAATCACACGCCAAAGAGCTAAGAAGATCAGAGACGCAATGGCTGGGCTAGCGCAGAATGCCATGGTCGAGTGTGACAGACAACTCCGGGACATATTGGCATCACATGAGGGCTTCAATGGAGTGGGTCCAAAGCTATTTCACTTGACCCAAGTCATACCAGAGTAACGCACCAGCAATCTTGAAGCCGAGTATATTTTTAACGGATCAAGCCGATTCAAGCCCGACACTAAATATTCGGCCAAGACAAGACTTATTGGACTTTATGACACATCATTATGCCTTTATACATGGAATCCACGAATTTGGAGGACTTTTGGTGCAAGGAAACAACTTTAGACAAATTTGGAAAAGTTTTCCACATTTGTTGACTTTTATGATTTTGTGTTTTTACTTTAGACTTTTTTGGCAAAGTTATTTATTAAGTCTTTGTTTGTTATTGATTAAGTCTTTGTTTCTTTTGACTTTGTGTTTGTTATTAAATGTCTATTAAGGGCATGGCCATTTAATAGCCATTAGTTAGCAACTTAGGGTGTTTTGGTCATTTTGCACCCATTAGGGTTTATTTCATTGTACTATTTAAACTCATTTCATCTGAATGAGAAGCTAATCACCAAATTTCGAAATTCATCTCCATTGAGAGCTTGGCTTTGTCCAAAAATTGCTTAAGGGAGGGATTCCCATTATTTCATGCAATCGACTTATCTAAGGCGTGGCAACCTTAGTGGCGTCTCCGTGCTAGCAGAACAATTCAAGGAATCATATTAAGGGTTCTCAAAGACAAGTTCTTTGTGGGTCTTCTTTGTGGCATTGGAAGGGTTTTGTTCCTACAAAATCAAATTCGCGGTTCTTGGGGTTCTGTCCGCTGCGAGGGGTTTGCTTGGCCTAATCCTCCAAGTGAGTTCCACGTCATCTCGCTTGCCGAAAATGATTTCAAGGTCACGTTGGGAAGACCATGGTGTTACATATAAGGATCGCCTTTATGGGAAGCTTTGGTAAGTATAGGCATGGTGAGTTTGATGGTGACATGTAGAGGTGATTACCACACGAAAGCATGTCTAATGAACCAAAGTGCTAATGTAGTCCGCAGTAAGCACACGACTACGTGGAGCATCATATCCATACATTGCGAAAGTTACAATTGAGTAGTAAAATTTCCACATAGATAATCCATAGAGTCAAAAGTTGAAGATCAAGGAATGCCTTGGATAATTTATGTAATAATTAGAAGGCCCTATCAATGCAATACTCTTGTTGTATGAATGTTTTACAATTCAAATTGTTTGAATAACGTCTTATTTAGCATGGGATGCCCACTCATGTATTATAACATGTCATGACATTAGATGCATGTTTAATTAATCAAACAGAAAAGTTATGTAAATTTAAATAGTTTAAATTTTGATTAATAACATGAAAATAAATTAAATAGTTTAATATAAATAAGTTTAAAATTTGAAAAATCAAAATGAGACAATGAAATTAACAGGAGATTAGTCATTTACTTTGGTATACAGGATGTAAATCCGGACGTAAATTTCATAGCCAATTTCGAATGGAAGGTAGTATGGTCTGCACTCGGGATACATTTCCTGTTAGTGTCCTGAACATGCCACGGGATCTCTAAGCGTGATTCGTGTGTGAATAAAATAAAAAATAAGTTGCAGAGGACTTACATTGATCGGTAGAGTTCAAAACTTTTCTTGGATGTTGAAGCTTTTAAGCTCATGGGTGAGTATCCCTATCATTTTCATTTGACTCCTTTATGTGCTAGCAAGAACAAAATGGTAGAATTTTGCTCTCCAATAGAAGTAACAATTCAACCTGGAGAGAGGAAGCAATCGGCCATTTTATGAAATAAAGGCCATTCGGCCAAAGTGAATGGTCAGATGGCACTCGGCCATTCATCAAAAGGAGAGGCCAAATGCCATTCTTCAAAAGAAAAAGCAAATGTTGCTTTTGGACAAAATGCGCAGGTCAGAGAGCCAATTTTGACCCCTCAAAAGACAAGCCATTTTCCAATTGCCTTTATTTCATTCGGCCATTTGCAGTCGCCATTCGGCCAAGAACAATTCAAGGCCATTCGGCCAAAAAAACAAGGAGAGAGAGAGAGAGAGCATTTTATGTTATTGTTTTTCCAAAAAACAACTTGCCAAAACCTTTTCCAAAAAAGTGTATATATTTTTCCAAAAAGTAAAGTCAATGTGTGTTGAACAAGTTAACACAAAATATTCTCAACCACATACATCAATTAGATTGACTAGTGATGTAGTTGGTGGGTCCCACACTTTATTTCAAAATTCAAGTTGAGTGAGACTACACATTTCGGGCTCGGGTTTGTTTAATCCGATTAAACGAATTTTCCATCGCGACTTAATTAAATTTAATTTAATTAAATAATTATGCCTCGCAAAATTATTATTAAAATCGCTTTCGAATTAATTCCAAATTAATTCGTTGATTGGAATTAAAATCCAATTTAATTCCGCGTTGAAAGCCAATTTCATTTAATATATCTAATATTTATTATAGCCCAATTAAATAAATTAAATAGTAAAATCTAATTTAACTATTAAATTTATTTTATCGATTAATTCCAATTAATCGCATTCTCTCCTCTCGACGAATTTAATCCCAGATAAATTCTATACGTAATTAATCCCAGATTAATTATTTCTCTGATAATTAATCCCAGATTAATTCTTGCCGTAATTAATCCCAGATTAATTTACTCTCTCTTGATTAATCCCAGATTAATATTGTTCGAGTCAAATATCATTGGTGAATCTTTGGGATGCGACCCAAGAGATCCCTGGATATGTTGGCAGTAAATAAGGTCATCGGACTATCTGAACACGTGCGTACCCAGTACCACGTACTTACCGATTTACAAGACATGGTTGGCTTCTAGCAAAGCACCGTGCCTACCCAATTCTCCAGAAATATTCTTCTACGGAATACATGATCTTTGTCAGGCGTAGTATACATAGTATTGTGCATTACGATCCACTATCAGATGTCACATGCTAGGCCTGGGGCTGGAGTTGTGTCTGCCCCGTACGAAGCATATATCGGATCACTAGCAACTAGTCTCTTTATGATCGGAAAGTCATGACCTAGTCATACTTCCCTGATGGTTATAGCACTTAGAGTACCAGTTCTGTATCCCTGCGTGATCATCATCTCCATATGACTGAAGTGATACTTTCGTCTTAACATCACACCCAATACACTACGATTCTCAGTATACCCAGAAGAGGCGTACACAGAACCTGTTAAAGCCTCGAACGACCAAAACCAAAGTATATTGATTGTCGCAAGTATTAGCAATGCAAGTCTTAGGTTAAGACCAAATACACCTACCCTGATTCGGATTCCCATAGACACATAGTCATACTACCAATGGGATTCTGAGGGGTCTATCAAGAGCGAAGCTGTTTCCGTACCATCGGTAAACAGAACCTCCTATTACACTTGCATGAGTATCCAATAGCCAAATATATGAGAACTATGTCGTTACGCTTCCATAACACGCACAAGTGTAATACTAGCCTATTCCGCATTATCGATGTACAGTCTCGATAATACTACGACTAGGGATATTTAATGATTAAACCTTTGTGGATTAATACTGTCTCATATCTTATTAATCCGGAACTAATCATAAGGACTTTTATCATTTATATATCCAGGTAATCCAATTACAAATGATAAAAGAGCAATTTCCTTTGTCACATAGTTAATTTGTACAACAACACCATGTTCTATACAAATAGTGATGCTATGGGTCATAATTGTCCAACAATCTCCCACTTGGCTTATAGCCAATCACTCAAGTGTCTAACACTTGAACTATGTACAAGTTGCTCAAACTTCTGCTGAGAAACAGCTTTCGTCAGCGGATTTGCAAGGTTATCATCTGATGCGATTTATTCGATCACACATCGCCACGATGTATGATCTTACGAATCAGATGAATTAGTCGAAGTACATACTTGGATCATTGATGAGACTGCGGTTCTTTAGCCTGCGATGTAGCCCAGCTCGGCTGCTAACAGAACTACACCTAATCCGATTAGGATTATATAGATCCAAAATGCTTCTTTTGCTGCCTCTGCTGCAGCCATGTTCCGATCTTGTTGTTTATTCGGCAACAGTATCTTGCTTGGAAGATTTCCAGCTCACTATTCAGTTATTCAAACTATATACATACCCTTATTGTGACGTAAAGTCGTCTTTGTCGGTTTGGAAACTTGCAGCGGTGAGCCCAATCACCTCAAGTTCTCCTTTCCCCATAATCTCAGAAAGCATCCTTGGTTCATCCAAGATACTCAAGGATGTTCTTAACTTCAATCCAGTGACCATCACCTGGATTGGCCTGATTGTGTCTACATATCAAAACGTACGAACACTGAGAGAGTGTCAGTGGCTTTCTAGATCTATCCCAGTAGATCTTTATTCCTAGAATAAAGCCTGCTTCTCCCAGGTATTCCATGGAGAATTTTAATGAATGCCAAGCTTTCACCGATTATATTATGGGAATGATATTGCTAAGAAGCTATACATCATCAACTTATAGGACATTCATTGTCTGTGTGCTCCCACTAACCTTCTTATATACACAAGAATCATCTTCGTTTTGAATTAAATCATATACCATTATGATTACATCAAAACGCTAGTTCCAAGAAAGCAATGCTTGCTTCAATCCATGAATGGATCAGTTTAACTTGCAAACCTTGTTTGCATGTTTTGGCACGACAAAAGCGTCAAGATGTTGCATACAAACATCCTCCAAAAGGTTTCCGTTAAGGAAAGCGGTTTTGGCGTCCGGCTGTCATATTTCATAAATAAAATATGCAGCATTAGCAAGCATTATCCAAATGGATTTAATCATGGCAACAGGTAAAAGGTTTCATCGTAATCGACACTATGTTGATGACGATACCCTTTCTGTACAAGCCTAGCTGTGTATATTTCATGTTGCCATCCATGTATGTCTTCCTTGAAGACTTATATAGTAACAATAGGCACAATTGCTTTCTGGTACATTAACCAGTATCCAAACATGGTTGGTATACATGGAATCCATTTCGGACATCATGGAACTTTGCCATAAAAGGAGTCGATACCTTTTATCACTTCCTTATACGTAGCTGGTTCGTCTTTAAAAATGCTCTCTTTTTTCCTCCCCTCTCGGCGATTCTCGTCTTCGTCGTGAACCTTAATCTCTCTGGTCTTCTACCAATTTGTTAACTCTTAGTTTTTTTACTTCTCCACGGCTTGTCTTTTTCCTTTTCAGTTGCCTTCTCAGATCTACTTTTAGGTTTTCCCTTTGTTTTCTCAGACCGGTATAACTTTTCTTCTCGCCTTAGCCTTCGTACTCCTTCTTCTCTCAGATCTACTCTCAGATCGACTTTGCTTCGCCTGGTTTCTTCTTCGCCTAGCCCTTCTTTCTCCTTTTTTCTCAATCTACTCTCAGATCGATTTTGATCCTCCTTTTCCGTCTACCCCCCCTCGTATCTTTCCTTTGCTTCCCCTGCTGTTGCTCTTTCCCCTACCCTCTAGTCTTTTCCCATGCCTCCGTCTGGTGTTCCTTTTGTGGGGCCGCGCCTCCCTGGAGTTGGCCGTAAGGCTGTTAGGGCTGTCTCGGCGGCCGCCTCTGCCTCGCCTCCTTTGAAGCTTGGTTCTGTTTCCGTCTTGGCGCCGGCGTTAGTGACCAATTCAGTTGGTGGTCCTACGTGCAGTGTGGTTTCTCGTCAGCATGAATTTGGTGTTTCCTCTGCGGCCGTCAGTGATGATGATAGCTCTGGAATCGGCGCTATGGGTACTTCCTTGGGCTGTGTGGTCGAAGGTGATGTGAATTGCTTGATTGAGGAGAGTTTGGTTTCGGGTCCTGGGGTTGAATGTGTCGCTATTTGTGAGCCGAGTCTAGTAGGTGCAAGTGGTCTTGCTGGTTGTTTGGGTAGTAGTCAGACTGGTATTGGTATTCAACCTATGTCAGTTAGTGGTTCTGGTCTTGAGGTTGATGAGGGTACTGTTGGATCTGGTTCTGTTCTTGGCGTTGTTGGAGGAGCTGCTGGTGGCCTGAATTTATATGTTTCTGGATTTGGCGTAATCCCTGGGTCTGATAGTGTTGTCTGTGAGTCTGGATTTGGTGTTGCAGGGGGGTCTGCGGGCAGTTTGGACTCTGATGCAGTGGATGTGAAGAATGGATTGAAGATTGGTGAGTCTGGCAGGTTGGGTGAAGCGAGTCTGATTGGTTCTGCTTGTAGTGCCTTGATGGATTCTGTTATTGTGAATGATGGTGTTGTGGGGCAGAATGCTGCCCAATTGACCGGTAGAAGAGTGACTGGTGATGCCTTGGGTGTGTGTCAGGATGCTGTGCCTGCGGCTCCTGTAGTAGTAGGTGGGGGTTATTCTGGTGGTCCTAAGAGTTATGCCTCTGCATTGAATGGTTCTTTGGGAGTTGACCATCTCGATTCGACTTATTCGTCTACTGCTTTACATTATGTCAAACCTAACATTATAGATGGTAAGGTTGTCGTGTGCCCATCTGCTGAAGTGATTGAAGAAGGAAGTGTGTACTGGAGGAATACTTTAGTAGGTTACTTTGTGGGAAAACGTCTCCCCTTCCAAACTGTCAATTCTATTGCTCACAAGTTATGGGGAAGGATGGGTTTGCTAGAAGTTCTTACCTCCGATAATGGTTTCTTTTTGTTTAGATTCAATAGCCTTCAAGAGGCTAGTGTGGTGTTGGATGGAGCCCCTTGGCATATGGCTAATAGACCTTTGGTTCTAAAACTTTGGCATCCAAATTTATCTTTGACTAAGGAGGATTTGTTCAAGGTCCCGGTCTGGATCAGACTTTTTGACCTACCTATTCCTTTATGGACGGCGAAAGGGATTAGTTGTGTAGCCAGTGCAGTTGGGAGACCTCTCAATGCTGACCATATTACCCTGTCCAGGAAACGACTCAGTTTTGCTCGTGTTTGTGTTGAGATTGATGCCCGGAATTCCCTTGCTGAGGAGATTGTCTTCCAATACCCTAATGGCACTAGGGTCCCTATTAGGGTTGAGTTTGAATGGGTTCCTGTGAAATGTTCAACTTGTGAAGTTTTTGGTCGCTCGGTGAATTCTTGCCCTAAAAAGGCTCCTAGTAAGGAGGTTAAAAAACCTTCTCCACCCGTTATTCACAAGCCTATTCCGTCTACATATAAGGACTCTACGGTTGATTCTACTAAGGATTAGGAGGGGGCCTGGATCCCGGTCACTAAAAACAAGAAAGGTAAGGGTACTTCTTTGACCCCTGTAAGTTCAGGTGGAGTTTTGCCTCTGAATACTGACAAAAATCTTGTTTTGGGAGTGTGTTATACTAATGAGTTGGACTCGACTGTGGTTATTCCTTCTTTGCCTGTGGTTTCTTCTGAGACAGTTTCTGTGGAGACAGATGGTATTTTGAAAGGAGAGTGTTCCCTTGATTCTTCACATTTTGGTGAGGATCTCCCAAATTCTGAGTTATATGAGGGCTCGCCTTCTGTAGCTTTTGATTCGCCCATTTCTATGGTTAACAATTTGGCTATTAAGGCTATTGACTCGCTGGATTCTAAGAAATTGGCTTATGGTAACAAATCTAGAAAGAGTTCTGGTGGTAAAAGGAGTCAGAAGTGGAAGTCCCCTAAAGGGGGTCGTCAACGCTGATTTGTGGGTTTGGATTTTTTGTATATGTTTTAATGATTTTTGGTTGTTGGAATATTAGGGGTCTCAATGACCCTTTAAAACATGCTGAAGTTAGGAGGTTTCTTAGTGATGAGAAGCTCTCTTTGTGTGGTTTAGTTGAAACCAAGGTTAAGGAGGTTAATTTTATGAATGTCTCTCGTGTGATAAATCCTTCATGGAAGTTTTTTTGCCACCCTGATATTAGCCCTTTTGGTCGTATCTGGGTCTGTTGGAACCCTAGTGACGTTGTTGTTAGCATTATTCAGTCCTCAGCTCAAGTTATTCATTGTCGTGTGACTCATATTTCTGGGATGTGGAATTGTGTAGTTTCAGTGGTTTATGGGGAGTGTGACTACGAGAAGCGGCGGGAACTTTGGGCTGACCTGATTACTAGTGGTAGTACTTTTGATGATTCCCCGTGGCTTGTTTTGGGTGATTTCAATGCCATCCGGTCTCCGATTGAGCATTGTGGTGGTTCTGTGGCTTGGCCAGCTTGGAAAGATGATTTGGGTTGTTGTTTGGGTCAGGCTGGGTTGGATGATCTTCAGTTCTCTGGTTGTAAGTTTACTTGGTTTAATAAGCAGATTCAGTCTCCTATTTGGCGCAAGTTAGACCGTGTTCTTGTTAACTCTTCTTGGGAGTGTCTTTTTTCCCGGGCTCTTCTGCCCGTTTTCTTCCTCCCCGTATTTCTGATCACTCTCCTATGGTTGTTAAGCTTGCAGAGCTCCCTAAGAGGATTATCCCCTTTAAGTTCTTTCAGTTTTGGGTGGATCATCCTGATTTTCTCTCTGTTGTGGATAGGGCATGGGATATTGATGTTCATGGTACTCCGATGTTCCGTTTATGTTGTAAGCTGAAGAATGTTAAGTTGGCTTTGAAAAAATTTAATGTTGAGCATTTCTCTAAGATTTCGTGGCGAGTCTTGGAGATTAGGAATGATCTGGACAGAGTGCAGTGTGCTTTACAGGACCACCCTAGTGACCCTGCTCTGCTAGCTGAAGAAGCTCGTCTTTCGTTAAGTTATGGTGTTTTGAGTCGTGCTGAAGAAGGCTTCAATAGACAGAAATCTCGAGTCCAGTGGCTTAACCTTGGGGATCAGAATACTAAATTCTTTTTTACGGCTATGAAGAGTTTTCACGGTCGTAGTAAGATTACTTCTATTAATAAGGAGGATGGGACCCATGTGGAGGAAGATGTCTTGGTTAGAGATGAGATTGTTTCTTTTTTTGAGACCCTTTTTGGTCCTCAGCATGGTCAGCAGGATTTGATAGGGCGGTCCTTCGTTCTGCTATTACTAGACATGTGACTGCTGAGCAGAGTGTGGCTCTTTCTCAGGAGGTTTCGGATGAGGAGATTAAGGCTGTCTTGTTCGGGTTAAAGGACAATAAAGCTCCAGGTCCAGATGGGTTTAATTCGGGCTTCTTTAAGCAGTGTTGGAATATTGTGGGGAATGATGTCCTATGTGCTATTCACTCATTCTTTTCTTCTGGGCGTCTTTTGAGGCAGGTTAATGCTACATCCATTGCTCTTATTCCTAAGATTCCTAATCCTTCCCACAGGTTAAGGATTTTAGGCCTATTTCTTGTTGTAATACTATTTACAAGTGCATTGCTAAGCTGATTGCGAATAGAATCAAGATTATCCTCCCTTCAGTAATCAGTCATAATCAATCTGCTTTTGTCACGGGAAGGCGCATTAGCGACAATATTCTTTTGTGTCAGGAATTGGTTCGGAATTATCACCGGAATGGCAGTTCTCCGAGATGTGCTCTTAAGATTGACTTGATGAAAGCTTATGACACTGTTCGTTGGGATTTCCTGGTTGAGGTTCTGCGGACAGTTGGTATTCCAGAGAGGATGGTGGGTTGGATTCAGGAGTGTATGACTACTACTAGATTCTCTGTCTCTATTAATGGTGAGCTGCATGGTTTCTTCTCTGGGGGTCGGGGATTACGACAAGGTGATCCCATGTCTCCTTATCTATTTGTTTTGGCTATGGAAGTGTTGTCAGGTCTTCTTCGTAATATGGCTACTAATCCGGGTTTCCAGTTCCACTGGCGGTGTTCTAAGGACCGTCTTACTCATCTATGCTTTGCGGATGACCTTATGATTTTCTGTAAAGCTGAAGCATCCTCTGTCTCTTTGATCAAGGAATGCCTTGGGCAGTTCAGTGGTTTATCAGGTCTAACCCCGAACCCAGCTAAAAGTCAATTCTTCTCTTCTGGTATCTCTCCTACCCTTCTAGGCCACTTGTGTCACATTTTGGGTTTCCAAGTTGGGAATCTTCCAGTGAGGTATCTGGGAGTCCCGTTGATCTCTACTAGATTCAGGGCCTCTGATTGTGCTTCTCTTGTGGATCGTATTATTCTGCGTGCCAAGAGTTGGAGTAGTAAGTTTCTCTCTTATGCAGGTCGGCTTCAGCTTATTAAGTCAGTTTTGTTCTCCATTCAAGTTTATTGGTCTTCTTTATTTATTCTTCCTAAGTCTGTTGTGAGGAAGGTGGAGACGATTCTACGCTCTTTCCTTTGGAAGGGTAGTGCGCTTACCTCTTCTGGGGCGAGAGTGGCTTGGAGCAAAGTTTGTTTACCTCTTCAGGAGGGGGGGCTGGGGATAAAGAGTTTGGATTCTTGGAATAGAGCGGCTATTGTTAAACATATTTGGTTTCTTTGTTCTGGCCAGGTTTCCTCATGGTCGAGTTGGGTTCACTCTTATTTGTTGCGGGGGAGAAGTTTTTGGGAGGTCCCTTGTCCTTCAGATTGCTCTTGGAGTTGGCGTAAGATCTTGGAGCTTCGTTCTTGGTCCCGTCGGCGGATGAGAGTGAGGATTGGGAATGGTGAGAAGACGTTATTATGGTTTGATTATTGGCATCCTGTTGGCCCGATTGTGGACACGTTGGGCGAGAGAGTGATTTATGATTCTGGCTTGGATAGAATGGCTACAGTTGCATCCATTATCTCCGATTCTGCTTGGCAATGGCCCCCATCTAGATCTGCTGCTCTTATTGATTTGGCTCAGTCTCATCTCTCCGTCTCCTTCTAGTTTGAGGGAGGATGTGCTGGTTTGGGAGGAGGATACAAACGGAAGATTCTCTGTGGATAGTGCCTGGAATGCTATGAGGTCAAGGAGACCCCAGTTGCATTGGTCTCGAGTTGTTTGGTTCCGGAAGGCAATTCCCCGTCATTCCTTTCTTCTTTGGATGTCTATTCAGGGTGGCCTTTGTACTCAGGACAGTCTGATGAGATTTGGCATCTCTGCTTGCTCGCGGTGTATTCTCTGTGGTTGTTCGAGTGAGGACATTGATCATCTTTTCTTCCAGTGCCTCTATTCTTCAAGGGTCTGGTCGTCTGTGCTGGCCATGTGTGGGTTAGATTGGAGTCGCCGAGATTGGTGTCAGACTGTTGTGTGGGTTTGTCAGTTCTCCGGAGCCTCTTTATGTCATCTTCTGGTTCGTCTGTCCTTTGCAGCGTCAGTCTACCATATTTGGAGGGAGAGGAATACTCGCACTCATGATATGCCTCTTCGGCCTGTTTCTGCTCTTCTTTATGATATTGCTTTTGATGTTCGGAATCGTGTTAGCTCCTTACGAAAGGTGAATCCATCTTATGACAATAAATGGCTTCACCTTTCGTGGCACCTACCCGATGACATCTTTTGTTGATTCTTTTGTAGCCTATTGGCTTTGTAGCCTTTTGGCCTTTTCTAGGAGGGCCTGTCCTCTCTAGTGCCTGGGGTATGCCCCTTTGCTCTTTGTATAGTTCTCTTTGGTTATAATACTTACCTTATCCAAAAAAAAAGTGGTTCTTCTTTCGCAATAGAGTTGATATCTACATGGTTGAAATCAGAAACCCATACCTCCCAGTTGTTTTCTGACTTTCTCCGACCTAACGTCCTAGAGTTCTGTTTATTCGAAGATTATTGGTACGTTTCATCCATGATGAACTGTTGGTGTTCCGTAGGACTCGGTGCCTGGAACAGTATTACTCCGATTTTCATCGAGTCTTACTTTCCTCCTACTTACCACTGCATATAGGAATTCCTCTTAGGAAAACCGCATGGAGAGCAACAATTACATTGTTCTCTTGTGAGTTGTATAAGTACTATACTTTGGTTTCCCTAGGATAACCTACAGATAGGCACTTATGATTTGGGTTCTAGTGTGGTACCATCCAACATTTAGCGTATGCCTAGCATTCCCAAATCTTCAAGAATGAGAAACTCAGTTTCTTTCCTGTTCATATCTAATATGAAGTCTGTCTAACAGATTTTCATGGAACCTTATTCAAAGTAAGTTTTGCACTGTTCAATGCGTATCCCTTGAAGGAAATTGGTAGCTCAAAGCGACTCATCATTAACCTTACGATGTCCAACAAAGTTTGGTTTCTCCGTTCGGACACACCGTCAAATTGAGGTGTCCCAGGAGGAGTCCACTGTGAAAGAATAGCATACTCTTTCAAGTAATCTTGAAACTCATACATTTAAGTATTTTATACTATGGTCCGACCGTAATGTTTTAATACTTTACCGGTCTGTTTTCTTACTTCGTGTCGAAACTCTTGAATTACTCAAAAATTTCTGACTTGTGTTTCATAAGATACACATAACCGTAACGCGATGCCACATCCGTAAAGGTTACGAAGTATTCATATCCACCTCTAGCCTAGCTAGACATGGGTCCACTTACGTCACTATGAACGATGGCTAACAGATCGGTGGCACTTGCACTTTTACCAGTAAAAGGCATTTTAGGCACTTTGCCTAATAAACTAGATTCGTAGACATCATTTGAATTAGAATCAAATCCGTCCTAGTATCCACTCTTCGAAAGTGTGGATATACGAGTCTTGTTAATGTGTCCCAGACAACAATGCCACTTTTAAGTCTCAACAGATTTATTCAGTTTGAGCTTTTGTTTGTCATATTATATGTTTGAAGATTCATTATATTCTAAATATAAATACTGTTATTCACATCTAATGTGCTTATCTCAATATCATCTTTATAAACAAAACACTTAGTGTTCTAGAATATAAAGGTATACCCGCAACGGGTTAAACTAGATACAGAGATAATGTTCCTAATCAAACTAGATACATTATAACAGTCTCCTAATTTAAGTACATGCCCAAAGGGCAGTTCCAAAACTTAGGTTTCTATGGTCAAAACAGCGACTCTCGTCCCGTTTCGACTCGCAAGTTTCTGAAGCCAGTTTCCTGCTAATTAGCAGATCTCGCACATCATTACATATGTTTATGTACCACATCTAG